>UESW01000604.1:0-28577 GCA_900491605.1 Calamus simplicifolius | reverse complement strand
TCGATCAGGGCTTGGATCGATCGCAACCGTTGGATCGTCGGCGATCGGACCGATCGCCACTGTCTGAGATCGGTCGTGGCCGATCGGGATCAGGGATTGGATCGATCGCAACCGTCGGATCATCCGCGATCTCGGACCGATCGCAATGGTCCAGGATTGGTCGTGGCCGATCGGGATCACGGCTTGGATCGATTGCAACGTCGGATCGTCGACTATCGGATCGATCGCGACGGTCCGTGATCGTTCATCGCCGATCGAGATCGATCAGGGCTTGGATCGATCGCAATAGTCGGATCGTCGCTGATTGGATCGATCGCAACCATCGGATCGTCCGCGATCTCAGACCGATCGCAACGGTCCGGGATCGGTCATGGCCGATCGGATCAGGGCTTAGATCGATCGCAACCATCGGATCGTCACGATCTCGGACCGAACGCAACGGTCCGGGATCGGTCTTGGTCGATCGGGATTAGGGCTTGGATCGATCGCAACCGTCGGATCGTCACCGATCGGACCGATCGCCACGGTCCGAGATCGGTCATTGGCCGATCAGGATCACAGCTTGGATCGATCTCAACCGTCGGATCATCGTGATCGGACCGATCGCCACGGTCTGAGATCGGTCATGGTCGATCGGGATCAGGGCTTGGATCGATCACAACCGTCGGATCGTCGACGATCGGACCGATCGCCACGGTCCGAGATCGGTCGTGGCCGATCGGGATCAGGCCTTGGATCGATCGCAACCGTCGGATCGTCGCCGATTGGATCGATCGCAACCGTCGGATCGTCGCGATCTCGGACCGATCGCAATGGTCCGGGATCAGTCGTGGCCGATCGGGATCAGGGCTTGGATCGATCACAATCGTTGGATCGTTGGTGATCGGACCGATCGCCACGGTCCAAGATCGGTCGTGGCCGATCGGGATCAGGGCTTGGATCGATCGCAACCATCGGATCGTCGGTGATCGGAGCGATCGCCAAGGTCCGAGATCGGTTGTGGCAGATCGGGATCAGGCTTGGATCGATCGCAACATTCGGATCGTCCGCGATCTTGGACCGATCGCAACGGTCCGGGATCGGTCATGGCCGATCGGGATCACGGCTTGGATCTATTGCAACCGTCGGATCGTCGACTATCGGATCGATCACGACGGTCCAAGATCATTCATCGCCGACCGGGATCGATCAGGGCTTGGATCGATCGCAACAATCGGATCGTCCCGATCTCGGACCGATGCAACGGTCCGGGATCGGTCGTGGCCGATCAGGATCAGGGTTTGGATCGATCGCAACCGTCGGATCGACAGCAATCTCGGACCGATCGCCACGGTCCGGGATCGGTCGTGGACGATCGGGAACAGGGCTTGGATCAATCGCAACCGTCGGATCGTCGCGATCTCAGACCGATCGCAACGTCTGGGATCGGTCGTGGCCGATCGGGATCAGGGCTTGGATCGATCGCAACCGTCGGATCGTCGCCGATCAGACTGATCGCCACGGTCCGAGATTGGTCGTGGCCGATCTGAATCATCACGGCTTGGATCGATCGCAACCATCGGATCGTCGCCTATTGGATCGATCGCGACGGTCCGAGATCGTTCATCGCCAACCAGGATCGATCAGGGCTTGGATCGATGGCAAACCGTCGGATCGACGCCGATCGATCCGATCGCCACGTCCGAGATCGGTCATGGACGATCAGGATCAGGGCTTGGATCGATTGCAACCGTCGGATTGTCGCCGATTGGACCGATCGCCACGGTTCGGGATCGAACGTGGATGATCAGGATCAGGTTTGGATTGATCGCAAATGTCGGATCGTCGCGATCTCGGATCGATCGCAACGGTCCAGGATCGGTCGTGCCGATCAGGATCAGGGCTTGGATCGATCGCAACCGTCGAATCATCGCCGATCGGACCGATCGCCATGGTCCAAGATCGGTCATGGCCGATCGGGATCAGGGCTTGGATCGATCGCAACCGTCGGATCATCGCCGATCGGACCGATCGCCACGGTCCGATATAAAACAATTTTTAATATTGCGACGCAAATATTGTGTCGCAATGTTTTTAAGAAAAATAATAGTAATAAAAAATTTAAAAAAAAATATTGCGATGCAACAGATGCATCGCAATTATTTTTAGAAAATATAATTATATCAGTTATAATTATTAAAAAAATATTGCGACGCATTAGCGACGCATTTTCCTAAAAATTAATTTTTATGAAGAAAATAATTTTTAATATTGCGACGCATGTATTGCGTCTCAATGTTTTTTAAAAAAATAAATGTAATTAAAAAAATTTTAAAAAAACATTGCGACACATTATTTGCATCGCAATTATTTTTAGAAAATATAAATTTTATCAGTTACAAATATTTAAAAATATTTTGACGCATTTGTGACGTAATTTCCTAGAATGTTTAAATAATTTTCCATAGAAACAAATTTTAATATTGCGATGCATTAATTGCATCGCAATGTTTTTAAGAAAAATAAATGTAAGGAAAAATGTAAAAAAAATATTGCGACGCAATATATGCGTCGCAATTATTTTCAGAAAATATAAATTTTATCAGTTATAAATATATTAAACATATTGTGACGCATTTGCGATGCAATTCCTAGAAAATAAAAATAATTTTTCCAGAGAAATAATTTTAA
The DNA here is from genome assembly GCA_900491605.1 of Calamus simplicifolius. Taxonomy (NCBI): domain Eukaryota; kingdom Viridiplantae; phylum Streptophyta; class Magnoliopsida; order Arecales; family Arecaceae; genus Calamus; species Calamus simplicifolius. Next base: position 25,907 of record UESW01000604.1, on the reverse strand, counting down.
TATTGCAATGCACTTGTTGTGTCGCAAAGTTTTTAAGAAAAATAAATGTAAAAAAATTTAAAAAAAAATTAGAAAATAAATTTTATAAATATTTAAAAAATATTGCGATGCATTTGAGATGCAATTTCCTAGAAAATAAATTTTATTTTCCAAGAGAAAATAATTTTTAATATTGCGACGCATTTATTGTGTCGCAATGTTTTTAAGAAATTAAATGTAATAAAAAATTAAAAAAAATATTGCGACGCAATAATTGCATCACAATTATTTTTTAAAAAATATAATTTTTATCAGTTATAAATATTTAAAAAATATTGCGATGCATTTGCGATGCAATTTTCTAGAAATAAAAATTATTCTCCCACCGGGCGCCAAGTTAGCGACTAATTAGCGACGCAATTAGTTGCGTCGCTACGTTTTCCATAAAAAAATAAAAAAGCCAAAGTAGCGATGGATTAACGACGCATTAATGCGTCGCTAATCCATAATAAAAAAAATAGCGAGTGATTAGCGACGCATATATTGCGTATATATGTGTCGCTAATCACCAGTATTTAAGGCTTGGTCGGGCCGGCCCCCCCCCCCCCCGCTTCCCTTCTCTTCTTCTTCCTTTTCCTACCCTAGCCGCCGCCATCTGTCCACTCCTCCGGCTGCCCCCGTCTTCTCTCTCGGCGGAAGCTCCCCCCACTCTGGCGGCGTCCCCTCGCGACCGAGTAAGCCCATCCTCCTTTTTAAAAAAAATAGGGTCCGGCCACGCACCGGCCATGGCCGTCTTCTCCGCCACGGCCGCTGCCGTGGCCCTCTTCTCCGGCCACGGCCGGTGCCGTTGCCGGCCGTGGCCTGGCCACGGTTGCCAGGCCACAAAAAAAAAAAATTTCTGTTTGGGGGCGGTTTTCCCGACCCCCCCCTTCGTCTTCTCCGGCCACAGCACCGGCCGTGGCCGTCTTCTCTGGCCACGGCCGCTGTTGTGGCCCTCTTCTCCGACCACGTCCGGTGCCATGACCGGCCGTGGCCTGGCCATGGTGCCCAGGCCACAAAAATAAATTTTTCTGTTTGGGGGGGGTTTTCCCGACCCCCCCTTCGTCTTCTCTGGCCACGGCCGCTGTCGTGGCCGTCTTCTCTGGCCACGGTCCGGCCATGGCCGCTGTTGTGGCCATCTTCTCTGGCCACAGTCCGGCCACGGCCGCTGTCGTGGCCGTCTTCTCTAGCCACGGCCGCTGCCGTGGCCTGGCCACGGTGGACAGGCCACAAAAAAAAAATTTCTGTTTGGGGAGGGGGGGGTTTTCCCAACCCCCCTTCGTCTTCTCCGGCCACGGCCGCTGCCATGGCCTGGCCATGATGGCCAGGCCACAAAAAAAAAAATTCTGTTTGAGGGGGGGGGGGTTTTCCCGACCCTCCCCCTTCGTCTTCTCCGGCCACGGCCACTGCCGTGGCCAGCCATGGCCTGGCCACGGTGGCCAGGCCACCAAAAAAAATTTGACAGTTTGGGGGGGGGGGGTTTCCCCACCCCCCTTTCGTCTTCTACTGCCACAAGCCGCTGCCGTGGCCGGCGGTGGCCTGGCCACGGTGGCCAGGCCACCGAAAAAAAAAATTAATGGGGGGGGTGTTTTCCCCACACCCCCCCCCCCCTCCCGTTCGTCCTCTCCGGCCACTGCCGCTACCATGCCGGCCGTGGCCAGGCCACCGGAGAAAAAAAAACAGTTAGAGGGGGGGGACCCCCCCCTCCCGTTCGTCTTCTCCGCCACGGTGGCCAGACAAAAAAAATAAAATAAAGAGGTAACAGCTAGGGGGCTTTCCCCCACCCCCGGCCCCTTCTATCATATTTTATTTTTTTTAAAAATATTTTCAATAATTTGATGATAAATATAAAAAATTATAAATATATTTTTAAAACATTGGCACTTATTTTTTTTAAAAAAAGTAACATATAGGGGATTTTCCCACCCCCCAGCCCCTTCAAAAAAATTTTTTTTTAACACTCATGAAAAAAAATTACTAAAAATGTAGATTCTATTATATTTATTGTTATTAAAAATATTTTAAATAATTTGATGACAAATATTAAAAAAATATGACCACTAATCTAATTTTTTATTAGATTAGTTATAAATTAATTAATTTATGTCATTAGTCGAGCTCTTTGGATAGACTGATTGTTATGTCTTGATTATGCAATAATATTTGTAATGCTAGATAGAGAGTCTTGTTGTATTATTATTTAATTTACAAAATGTTTATGCAATAATTAATTTAAGCAGAATGTTTATGCAATAATATTTATGCATTTGTAGTTATTTACAATTGTTATGTCTTGATTATTTACATTCTGCTTCAAATTGAATGATGCATTAAATTATGTAATGCTAGATAGAAATTCTGTTGTATTATTATTTAATTTGCAGCAACAAATTAGTAGTTTCAATGATTTATATTTTAGTCTTCACAAACATTTGTATTCGACACAATAATCTTAAGAAGTCAGTGACTATATATATAGAACACTATCCTATATATGTATAATTGACAAGAAGTTAAGAATAACAAGCATAAGTTCGATTGTCTTCGGACTTCCATATTATTAATCACAGCACTATAACCTTTAGACCCGTTTGAGAATTTGTAAGCCTTAGTCTTGCAAATTCTCAAATTGTCCTGGTGGACAGTTTGGGAATATTTTTTGCGATATGTTAGTCTGCTATTAATCATCGTTGGATGAGATTGCGTTTGTATTTGCTCATACGTCTCTTAGTGTGGTTTATATGCCACACATTTAGGAGAACATATGGGGAAATGCTGCTGGACGTCTGGCATGCCTCATTGCATGTATGATTCGGAAGCATTTACATTGCAGAAGAGTGGTAAGCAATCATGGTTTGATAATCATAGGAATTTTTTGCCCCCAAATCATCCTTACAGGCGTAACTTGATCACCTTCCGGAAGAACAAAGCAGTCAAAAAAATTTGCCGAACCGGTTAGGTCCGGCACGGATATTTGATACTATAGATCATTTGGGGTTGAGGTATGCTTGGGAACCAGATGTAGATAAAATAAATGGCAGTATATGTAAAGAACATAACTGGAAGAAGCGGAGTATATTTTGGGATTTGCCTAATTGGAGCACAAATCTCATTCGGCACAACTTGGATGTTATGCATATCGAGAAAATTTTTTTTGATAACATATTTAACACGGTGCTAAACATCCCGAGAAAAAATAAAAGACACTACAAAGTCAAGAGAAGAACTTAATCAGTATTGCAGAAAAGGTGATTTGAGGAGGAGTACCGACAGGACCTATCCTAAAGCCTGTTATACTCTTGACAGAAATTCATGAGAAGTTTTATGTAACTGGCTTAGAGGGTTAAAATTTCCAGATGGTTATGCCTCAATATCGATAGGTGTGTGGGCATGCATAAGCTCAAGTTGTTCGGCATGAAGAGTCACGACTGTCATGTTTTATGCAACGGTTATTGCCTATAGCTTTTCGTGAGTTGCTTCCGCAACATGTCTGGAAGGAATTGACAGAGCTCAGCTTGTTCTTTAAGGAGTTGTCTGCCATAGTCATTACTTCTGCATCCATGGCAAGGCTTGAGAAGGAAATTTCAATTATTTTATGCAAGCTGGAGCGAATATTTCCTCCCAGTTTTTTGACTCAATGGAGCATTTATCGGTTCACTTGCCATACGAAGCGAGCATAGCTGGTCCCGTGCAGTATCGCTGGATGTATCCTTTCGAGAGGTAAATATATACATCATTAAGACATATTGACATTTCAAATATTATTTTATTGCGATAAAATTGGTTAATTTTTTTGTCTCAACTTTACATATAGGTACCTTAAGAAGTTAAAAAATAATGTGCGTAATAAGGCAAGGGTTGAAGGTTCTATATGCAATGCACACTTGGTCGAAGAAGTTTCAGCTTTTGCCTCGCATTACTTTGAGGGTCACGTCCACAAGAGGAGCCAAAATCTTGGTCGTAACGATGACATATGTGTGGATGAAGGAGAACATAATAATGGTAGAATATCAATTTTTAAAGGTATCGGCCATTCATTTGGGGGGCAGAAGTCAAGAAATCTTAGCGATATGGAGTATAATGCAGCACATTATTATATCCTAATGAACTGTAGAGAAGTTGATCAATATATTGAGTAAGTGTATACTTCAATGCTTAATTGGAACTTCTAATTTAAATTACAATATACCACAATATTTAATTGCTAACATCAGTTTTAATCCTTATCATCCCATAAGGATGTATTGTGATAGACAACGACAGATGAATCCCGACATCAGTCAAGTTGCAATTAGACAGAAGTTAGAAACGGAGTTCGCTTATTGGTTTTATGAATTTGTGAGTAGTATCACTCAATCAATTTCACTAATGGCTTTAATTTTTTGAATTGGTTGTGAATAGCTTATTAATTTATAGGTAAACGGTCCATGGTCCCCAACCGATAATATTTTCATTAAATGTCTATCGCAATGGCCATTGAAGACTGTAACAACCTCTACTGGCTATTTTGTTAATGGGTACAAATTTTAGATTGAACGATTAGCAACTTCAAGAGGCACGCAGAACTGGGGCGTGTGTGTTAAAGGAGAAAGTGTTGGAGCAAATATGCAGGATTATTATGGAAAGTTAGTAGAGGTGGTTGAAGTTGAATATCCCGATTGGCCTATGAAACGAACCGTATTGTTTCGTTGCGATTGGTTCGATCTGACAGTTCCTATGGGCAAAAGGATTCATAACGACTACAATTTGGTTGAAGTGAACCATCGATGAAGATTGCAGAAATATGACCCATTCATCCTTGCATCCCAAGCTCAGCAAGTGTTTTACTGCGGATATCCAAGTTTGCGCAACAACAAGTGAGATTGGTGGGCTATTTCTAAAATTGTCCCACGTTCAACAATCTTATTAGAGGAGAGTTCATCAAGTCAATCAGCCGACTGCCCTGCATTTCAAGAGGATGAGATGGAAATGCATGCAATTGAGGACGACACAAGGGCTCTTGAAACATCACTTAGAGATCCAAATGGTGATGTCCAAGAAATTGCGGATGCAAATGTTCGGTTTCCTTCCGATGATAATGAAACTAAATCGCAGTCCGATACGGCATCGGATGTTGAACCAACATTTCACGAAACAAATGACATCGATTAAACATAGAGGTTTTCTTAAATTTAACTTTATTTTATAAGTGGTAAATTTTTACATAGTCATCATTAATCGTAATTTAATTGCATGAATCTTTAGTATTTTCAGTATGACAGGCAGAGGTAGATCTACCGACGACATACGGAGTGAGCAGGGACGTAGCTCTGCTACATCAGATCACATGAGCTTTGGAGATGGAGAGTTCGGATCTCCAAACATCGCACAGCCTTCGATCTCTCCAGCAGTCGGCGGTGATTGGCACATACCTCCGAGAGTTCTTCCACCATCGGCCGCACCGTACTTCAACTTGATGCTCATGGGCTGTAAGTATATACTAATTAAAAATATATTTATGTTTTTAAGTCAATTACTTATAAACATGTATTTTTTTAACAGATTTATTGAGCAGCATAATGTATCCAGCCACATCAGCGCCGTATTTTAGAGGCGTGCAGATCCCAGTGGCTATGATTAGCGCCACGTATCTCCAGCCACGATGGAGTTTTATTTTTCTGAGTTTCAGGTAAACTTATTAAATAAAATTTATCACTGATATAAAATTTCTTAATCTTAATAAATTTTGAAACTAACTGTTTATTTTAATGCAGAAAAAGTTTACGTGGGACCCTGCCAGCCATGATGCCATTAGGGCAGCATGGGAGGCTCTAACGGGACGCCGATACTCCGACATGCTTCATCATTGGAGGTCATCAGGTCAGCATCCTGCGCATATTCCAGAGAGTATTTGGCACGAGTGGCACAGGCCTGGCAGTTCGATGGATGGCGCAGGAGGTCCGCATCAGCCAGCACTTACTGCCGATCTGAGAAGGGCGGTCCTGGCACGGATCTCTCCCGCCATACTTCGGGCTCCATTTTGATTCAGGAGCATAGACGGTGTATGGTAAGAAAACATAAATATTTTAATTACTAATTTAGTTATTTACAAATATTTGTATTAATATCAATTTTTTTATTGTTATAGTCTGAGCAGGAGGGTAGAGATCCTGGTGAGTTTCGTCTATTCAGGGCAACACACCAGGAGGGACGATTCCTGGGTCGACACGCGATCACGGGAGGTTGCGGTAAGAGATTAGATTTATGTAGTATCTGTTTAATTTCTAAAATTTTATTTCGAGAAATTTATTAACTCATTTATTGTTGATTTTATAATTCAAAGACACGAGTCGAGGAGCTTCGCTCCCAGTCATCGCAGGTCGACTCCACTGATGGGGAGACGCCCGTCGAACTCTTAGTAGAGGAGAGTCGGCATGTGTTTTTGGAGGCTGATGGTGCCCAGCCGCGAGACCGCAGGGTCTATAGTCTGGGCACTAGAGCTTCTGCATATTTTCCCCATCAGGCCTCCAGCTCACGATTTTCTGGTGATATTTCTGCCGAGCATTTAGACGACATTCGGAGATCTATTGCGGAGGAGGTTCGGCAGGACGTTCGTCAGGAGGTTCGGCAGGAGGTCGAGAACGAGTTCGAGCAGCGTATGCGAGGCCAGGATCAGGAGCTTGCAGACGTGCGAGATCAGATGCATCATTTGCATGATATGGTTAGTCGCTTGTCGCAGGGTCTCCAACCTCCACGTGATCGCTCAGATTCTTGATGTATTTTTTTTCTTTTTTTATGTTGTACATGAAAACTTCAAAATTTTAATATATGAATTATTTTTGGAAATTGATTATTGTTTGGATGAGTGAAGAGTGTTTCTATCAATATTTAAATTTAATGAAATTGTATTAACCATTTTAATTTTTAATATTTTTATTTTTTAAAAATTTAATTTGTGACGCATTAGCGACTGAAATTGCATCGCTAATATTTTCAAATATATTATTAAATATTGCGATGCAATGACCTGGCGTCGCAATAATTTAAAAAAAAATTTAATAGCGACGCATTAGCGACTCAAATTGCGTCGCTATTATATCTAAAATATTTTTAATAAATATTGCGACGCAATGGCCTTGCGTCGCAATATTTTAAAAAAATATTTATTTGCGACGCATTAGCGACTCAAATTGTGTCGCTATTATATCAAAATATTATTATTAAATATTGCGACGCAACTAAATGCGTCGCAATATTGCGACGCAATTGAATGCGTTGCAATATTTAATAATAATTTTAAATACTAAAAATTAGTTTTAAATTTAGCGACACATTTGGATGCGTCGCAATATTGCGATGCATTGTTGCGTCGCAGAGAGTCGTAATATTGCGACGCAATTGCGATAAATGGATATTGCGACGGACATCTGAGCGACGCCGTCATTGCGTCGCTATTGCGTCGCAATAGCATGTTTAGCGACGCAATTGCGATGCATTTGGGCGTCGCAATATTTTTTCCCCTTGTGGTGATTTGTGGTGTAGGCTTAATCTAAAAAATGCTTGGAAAAAAATTTATAAACGTGTGTATTGCATAATAATAACAACAGTCTTAATCTCAAAATTACATAATTATATAATGCTAATCTAAATGAGAGCCTAAATAAGAAGAAAAAAGAAATTTAAGCCAAGCATGATTGAAGGCATAGGACATGGGGTTGTCTCTTTAAGATTACATTAGGTAAGGTCAAAAATAAAGGCCGACCTTAGATATAAGCAACTAGGCTAACCATCAGTGCATGGCTCAGCTTGATTTTGATTTGGCCCAACATTTGATCATCACTATGAGAGGAGGCTTTTGAGCCATGAAAAAATATGAGTATGCCAGGGTGAATTTGCCCTCGGCCAAAATATCTCTCCACTTGTAGGTGAGGACTATTCAAAGGAAAGGACCATTCCACAGATGAGAGGGAGAATTCAGTCATCTGGCCCATCATGCGCCACCACCACAAGTCCCTGCCTTGATAAAATATTGACTAGCGAGGAATGTGGAATTTGTAACAATAAAAGGAAATGACAGGCCCGCCATTTAGACTAATTGAGATCACAATTAAGTTCTCTATACTTTATTCAAATTGTAGACTAGCCACCTTAATGCAGCCCAATAATCTGGTCGGCAATCCCATTGAATTCGAATAGAGTCTCTAAACTGTTGGGTTTGGGCTCCCTTTCTATGTGGAGAAAAGACCCAATGTGTAAGCCCACTTTATGTCACACTTGTCTAAGTGGCGAGTCTGATTTGGTAAGAATCCCTAATCAGGTAAGAGTCCATCTTGGTAAGAATCCCTAATCAGTGGTGAGTCTGATTAGGTAAGAATCAAACTTGGTAAGAATTCCTAATCAGTGGTGAGTCTATTATGGTGATATTAAGGTTAATTTTGAGAGAGAGAAGAGAGCCGCCATTCGGGTGAGAAGAGAAGAAGAAGCCTTCCCGCACATAATCAGAGCAGTCACCGTAAAATTGCCACTGCAGATTTGTTCACCGTTGGATTGGGCTGAAATATTGACAGAAGCTTCGAGACATCTTGTTCGTCATTCTGAACGGTTGGATCAGTGAAACAAGGTCTGAGGTGCAAGAAACTCAGGTCAGACAGTAGATTTATTTTGGGGTTTGTTAAACTTCTTGGTTCTCTATTGTAAGCTTCTTAGCTTTATTGTTTGGTTGGCTGTGAGCACTCATTTGTGTTTTTGTTTGAGACTCTCTTGTACCCTTATTTGATCATAGTGGAGCTATTTCTTTGGTCTGGATGACCCGTGGTTTTTACCCTTGCTTTGAGGGGTTTTCGTTAAAAAATCTTGATGTCTCTTGTGTGTTTGTGATGATTCTTGCAAGATGGGGGAACATATCTCCGCTGCATATTGTGATTTGTTACTACTGTGTTGTTGTTTCCCCATCAGAGTGGTATCAAATCTCTTTGGTTTGGGGCTATTTGACTTGCTTGAATGATGGAGGCAAATACAAATAAGATAGTTTGTTTGAATGGCACTAATTATCATTTGTGGAAGGGCAAAATGAAGGATTTGCTATTTGTGAAGAATTTGCATCTTCCTGTGTTTGCTACTAAGAAGCCGGATTCCAAGTCTAATGAGGAATGGAAATTTGAACATCAGCAGTTTGTGGTTTTATTCGGCAGTATGTAGAAGATAATGTTATAATCACATTGCTAATGAGGCACATGCTAGAACCTTATGGAAGAAGATTGAATCATTGTATGCCTCTAAATCAGGGAATAATAAATTATATTTTTTGAATTCTCTGATGAATTTGAGGTACAAGGAGCGGACTTCTATTTTAGGTTACTTGAATAAATTTCAAGGGCTCCTAGATCAATTGTCAGGAATGGATATCAAGTTTGATGATGAAGTGTTGGGACTATGGCTACTGAATACTCTACCAGAGTCTTGGAAGACATTTCGGGTTTCAATTACAAACTCAGCCCCTAATAGTATTGTTACTTTGCAAATGGCAAAGGATGGTGCTCTTAATGAGGAGATGAGAAGGAAGGCACAGGGTACTTCATCTTAGTCCGAGGTGCTTGTCACTGAAAATAGGGGGAGAAGTCAGAGAAAAGAACCAAAGGGTGGTAGAGAAAGAGCAGAAGCAAGTCCAAGTCAAGATACAAGAATGTGGAGTGCCATTATTATCACAAAATAGGGAACATACAGAAGAATAGTTTTCTAAGAAAAAAGGAGAACAAAAGCAAGAAGGGTAAGAAGAAAGAGAAGGATCATGATGATGATGATGATCGTGTTACCACTGCTACCGGTGATGATCTTATTATTCTCCATGACCATGAGTCAGTTAATCTTGTATTAGATGAGAGCATGTAGATAATTGGCAGTGGCGCTACACTGCATGTTATACCGAGGAATGAGTTCTTCAAGTCTTACACTTCTGGTGACTTTGGAGTGTTAAAGATGGATAATGATGGTGTGTCTAAGGTGATTGGTGTTGGTGATGTTTGCCTGCAAACCAACATGGAAATGCAGCTGCTACTTTGAGGAGTCAAACATGCTCCGGATGTTCGCTTTAATTTGATTTCTGTGCAGATGCTTGATGATGGTGGTTATGATAATCACTTTGGTTCTAAAAGTGAAAACTCATCAAAGGTAACTTGGTTATGACTAGAGGGGAGAAAATTTCTAAATTGTATTGGACAAAAGCTTTGGTTGCTAAAGACAGTGTGAATGTCGTGGATATGGAGGCATCTTTGTGGCACCGAAGGCTTAGTCATATTAGTGAAAAAGGGCTAAACTGCTTAGCTAAAAAGGATGTGCTTCTAGGATTGAAGAGTGCAAAGTTGAGAAGTGTTCTCATTGCATGGCTGGTAAACAAAACAGAGTATCCTTTAAGAAGCATCCTCCCTCAAGGAAGTCAGAGTTGCTTGAATTGGTGCATTCTGATGTTTGTGGTCCATTGAAGGTAAAATCCTTTAGTGGTGCACTTTATTTTGTTACCTTTATTGATGATTGTTCCAGAAAACTATGGGTCTATGCATTGAAGACAAAAGACCAGGTGTTGGAGAAGTTCAAACAGTTTCAGGCTTTAGTTGAGAGGCAGTCAGGCAAGAAGCTGAAATGTATTCGTACTGACAATGGTGATGAGTATTATGGACCCTTTGATGTCTATTGCAAGCAGTAGGGTATTGCACATGAAAAGGCTCCTCCTAAAACTCCTCATCTGAATGGTTTAGCAGAAAGGATGAATAGGACATTGATTGAGAGAGTGAGGTGTATGCTCTCTGAAGCAAAATTGCCCAAACACTTTTGAGGTGAGGCACTGTACACGGCAGTGCATGTTATTAATCTTAGTCCTATAGTTGCTTTGGACAGTGAGGCGCCAGACAAAATTTGGTTTAGCAAGAATGTCAGATATGATCATTTGCGAGTCTTTGGTTGCAAGGCATTTGTGCATGTTCCAAAGGATAAGAGATCCAAGTTGGATGCTAAGACGAGACAGTGCATCTTTATAGGTTATGGTCAAGATGAATTTGGTTACAGGTTTTATGATCCTGTTGAGAAAAAGCTTATTAGAAGTCGTGATGTGGAGTTCATGGAAGACCAAACCATTGAAGACAATGATAAGATGGAGAAGACTATACCCAAAAAAGGTAATAAGCTGATTGATGTTGATCCATTTTGGTTGCCTGTTCACAATCTGAATAATGCTAAGAGTAGTGTTCAACAAAATGAGCAACATGATTATGTTGATGATCAATAGCTTGGAGATGAGTTAGATGTTCCAACTAATGATGCTGAAGAGGAACATGAGATGTCACAAGATGATAATCTTAGTTATGCTCCTGAACCACCTCAAAGTCAACTCAGGAGGTCTAACTGGCAGAGACAACCATCTACAAGGTATTCGTCTGATGAGTATGTGACCTTGACTGATGGGGAGAATCAAGTGTTTAGAAGAGACCATTGAGAGTGAAGAAAAACAAAGTGGTTGGATGCAATGCGAGATGAGATGCAGTCTTTGCATGACAATCACACTTATGATTTGGTGAAGTTGCCTAAAGGCAAGAGGGCTTTGGAAAATAGGTGAATTTATAAGGTGAAACATGATAGTAATGCTGCATCTCCAAGGTATAAAGCCAAATTAGTGGTAAAAGGCTTCAGACAGAGGAAGGGTGTTGATTTTAATGAGATTTTCTCACCTGTGGTGAAGATGTCTTCTATTAGAATAGTGTTGAGTTTGGCTGCTACTCTTGATTTGAGGTAGAGCAAATGGATGTGAAAACTTCTTTCCTTCATGGTGATTTGAAGGAAGAGATTTATATGAAGCAACCTGATGGCTTTCAAGTTGAAGACAAGGAAGACTATGTGTGTAGGCTAAGAAAGAGCCTATACGGTTTAAAGCAGGCTCCGAGGCAATGGTACAAGAAGTTTGAGTCTATCATATGTGAGCAAGGCTACAAGAAGACTACTTCTGACCATTGTGTCTTTATTAAAAAGTTTTCTGATGATGACTTCATTATCCTGTTATTGTATGTTGATGACATGCTTATTGTTGGAAAAAATGTTTCTAGGATTGACAGGTTAAAGAAGCAGTTGGGCAAGTCATTTGAAATGAAGGACATGGGAGCTGCTAAGCAGATTCTTGGTATAAGAATCATGCGTGATAGAATGGAGAAGAAACTTTGGCTGTCATAGGAACACTATATTGAAATGGTGCTGCAAAGATTCCAGATGAAAAATGCTAAGGCTGTCAGCACTCCTCTTGCTACTCACTTTAAGCTGAGTGCTAAACAAAGTCCTTCAAATGAAATCAAGTAATTAGATATGGAACGGGTTCCTTATGCTTCTGTTGTGGGTAGTTTGATGTATGCAATGGTGTGCACAAGACTAGATATAGCACATGCTGTTGGTACTATCAGTAGATTTCTGTCAAACCCAGGTAGAGAGCATTGGAATGCAGTGAAATGGGTTTTAAGGTATCTTCGTGGTACAACTGGTATGAGGCTTTGTTTTGGAGGTGATGAGCCCACATTGGTGGGGTACTCAGACTCAGATATGGCTGGAGACATTGATTCCAGAAAGTCCACTTCGGGCTATATGATTAAATTTGCAGGGGAGCTGTGGCTTGGCAGTCTAAGTTGTAGAGGTGTGTAGCATTGTCAACTACAAAGGCAAAGTTCATTGCCATTACTGAAGCATGTAAGGAGTTGCTATGGGTGAAGAAATTCTTATAGGAGCTAGCTTTGTTCAGAACCAATATCTGTTGTTTGTTGACAGTCAAAGTGCTATCCATCTTGGTAAGAATCCAACTTTCCATTCGAGATCCAAACATATTGATGTGAGGTATCATTGGATACGTGATGTTTTGGATGCTAAGCTGTTGGAGTTGGCTAACATTCATATTGATAATAATGGTGCTAATATGATGACTATAGCATTACCAAGAGGGAAGTTTGAAACTTTTTGTGAGATCGCCAGTTTGGCGGTTATCTCCACATAGTTGTGAGGGGGAGATATGTTGGGTTTGGGCTCCCTTCCTATGTGGAGAAAAGGCCCAAATGTGTAAGCCTACATTGTTTCACACTTGTCTAAGTGGTGAGTCTGATTTGGTAAGAATCCTTAATCAGTGATGAGTCTAATTTGGTAAGAATCCTTAATCAGTGATGAGTCTGACTAGGTAAGAGTCCATCTTGGTAAGAATCCCTAATCAGTGGTGAGTCTGATTAGGTAAGAATCCAACTTGGTAAGAATCCCTAATCAGTGGTGAGTTCTATTAGGGTGATATTAGGGTTAATTTTTTGAGAGAGAAGAGAGTCGTCATTCAAGAGAGAAGAGAAGAAGAAGCCCTTCTCGCACATACTCAGAGCAGCCACCGTAAAATCGCTACTGCAGATTTGTTCACCGTTAGATCGGGCTGAAATTTTGACAACAGGTTCGGAACATCTGGTTCTTCATTCTGAACGGTTACATAGTAGATATGTTTTGGGGTTTGTTAAACTTCATGGTTCTCTATTGTAATCTTCTTAGCTTTCACTACAACAAAATACTAAAATAGCAACGCAAAAATGCGTCGATAAATTGCGACCACATTGCGACGCCTCCGCGACAACAAAATATTGTGACGCAATTAGCGACGCATTAGCGACTCAATAAACCAGAAAATCAAAAAACAATAATTTTTTAATTTAGCGACGCAAGTAATGCATCGCAATATTTTTAAATTTAATTTTTATAAAATATAATTATGAAATAAAAATATTGCGACTCAACTCAGTGCATCGCAAATTTTTAAAATTTTAAAGTATGTTAAATAGCACTGCATTAGCGACGCAATAAACCAAAAAATTAAAAAAATTATTTTTTATTTAGCGATGCACTAATTGTGTCGTAATTATTTTAAATAAAATTAAGTTTTATAAAATATAATTATGAAATAAAATATTGCGACGCAACTCAGTGCGTCAAAATGTTTTTAAAAAATTAATTATGTTAAATAGCGACGCAATAGCGACGCAGTAAAACAATAAACTAATAAAAATAATTTTTTTTAGCGACGCAAGTATTGCGTAGCAATGTTTTTTTAAAAAATAATTTTTAGAAAAATATTAAAAAGAATTATGAAATAAAATATTGCAACGAACTTCAGTGCGTCGCAATATTTTAAAAAAAATTATTATGTTAAATAGCGATGCATTAGCGACGCAATAAATTAGAAAATTAAAAAAATTAATTTTAATTTAGCGACGCAAATAATGCATTGCAGAGTTTTTTAAAAAATAATTTTTTTAAAATATAATTAAAATATAAAAAAATAAAAAAAAAACATTGCGATGCAACGAAATGCGTTGCAATTGTTTTAAAAAAAATTAATTTTGGTACATACGTCGGATCGGTCATCGCCGACCGGGATCGATCATGGCTTGGATTGATCGCAACCGTCGGATCGTCTCCGATCGGATCGATCGCGAAGGTCCGAGATCGGTCATCACCGGCCGGGATCGATCATGGCTTCGATCGATCGCAACCGTCGTGTCGTTGCCGATCGGATCGATCGCAACGGTCCGAGATCAATCGTCGTCGACCAGGATCGATCATGGCTTTGATCGATCGCAACCGTTGGATCATCGCCGATCGGATCGATCGCAACGGTCCAAGATCGATAGTCGCCGACCGGGATCGATCATGGCTTCGATCGATCGCAACCGTTGGGTCATCGCGATCGGATCGATCGCGACGGTCCGAGATCGATCGTCGCCGATCGGGATCGATCATGGCTTCGATCGATCACAACCGTCAGATCGTCACCGATCAGATCGATCGCGACGGTCCAAGATCGGTCGTCGCCGACCGAGATCGATCATGGCTTCGATCGATCGCAACCGTCGGATCGTCACCGATCGGATCGATCGCAATGGTCCGAGATCGGTCATCGCCGACCGAGATCGATCATGGCTTCGATCGATCTCAACCGTCGGGTCATCGCCGATCGGATCGATCGCGATGGTCCAAGATCGATCGTCGCCGACCAGGATCGATCATGGCTTCGATCGATCGCAACCGTCGGATCGTCGCCGATATGGATCGATCATGGCTTGGATCGATCGCAACCGTCGGATCATCGCCGATCGGATCGATCGTAACGGTCCGAGATTCATCATCGCCAACCGGGATCGATCGTGGCTTTGATCGATCGCAACCGTCGGGTCGTCACCGATCGGATCGATCGCAACGGTCCGATATCAGTCATCGCCAACCGGGATCGATCATGGCTTCGATCGATCGCAACCATCGGATCATCGCCGATCAGATCGATCGCGACGGTCCGAGATCGGTCGTCGTTGATCGAGATCGATCATGGCTTCGATTGATCGCAACCGTCGGATCGTCGCCGATCAGATCGATCGCGACGGTCCGAGATCGGTCGTCGCCAACCAGGATCGATCATGGCTTCGATCGATCGCAACCGTCGGGTCGTCGCTGACCGGGATCGATCATGGCTTGGATCGATCGCAACCGTCGGATAATCGCCAATCGGATCGATTGCAACGGTCCGAGATCAGTCGTCGCCGACCGGGATCGATCATGGCTTCGATCGATCGCAACCATCGAGTCATCGCCGATCGGATCGATCGCGATGGTCCAAGATTGGTCGTCGCCGACTGGGATCGATCATGGCTTTGATTGATCGCAACCGTCGGATCGTCGCCGATCGGATTGATCACGACGGTCCGAGATCGGTCGTCGCCGAACGAGATCGATCATGGCTTCGACCGATCGCAACCGTCGGATCATCGCCGATCTGGTCGATCACGATGGTCCGAGATCGGTCATCACCAACCGAGATCGATCATGGCTTCGATCGATCGCAACCTTCGGATCGTCACCGATCGAATCGATCGTGATGGTCCGAGATCGGTCGTTTTCGACTGGGATCGATCATGGCTTCGATCGATCGGAATAATCAGGTCGTCGCCGATCGGATCCATCGCGATAGTCCGAGATCGGTCGTCGCCGACTGGGATCGATCATGGCTTCGATCGATCACAACCGTCAGGTAATCGCCGATCGGATCGATCGCAACGGTCCGAGATCGATCGTCGTCGACCGGGATCAATCATGGCTTCGATCGATCGCAACCGTTGGATCGTCGCCGATCAGATCGATCGCAACAGTCCGAGATCGATCGTCGCCGACCAGGATCGATCATGGCTTCGATGATCGCAACCGTCGGGTCGTCGCCAATTGGATCGATCGCGACAGTCCGAGATCGGTCGTCGCCAATCGGGATCGATCATGGCTTCGATCGATCGCAACCGTCGGATCGTCGCCGATCGGATCGATCGCGACGGTCCGAGATCTATCGTCGTCGACCGAGATCGATCATGGATTCGATCGATCGCAACCATCGGATCGTCGCCGATCGGATCGATCGCGACGGTCCGAGATCGTCGTCACCGATCGGGATCGATAATGGCTTCGATCGATCGCAACCATCGGATCGTGGTGCGACGCAAATCAGAAAAAATAATTTTTATCAAATATAATTATCAAATAAAAATATTGCGACGCAAATCAGTGCATCGCAAATTTTTAAAAAAATTAAATTATGTTAAATAGCGACGCATTAGCGACGCAATAAACCAGAAAATTAAAAAAAATAATTTGTAATTTTGTGATGCATTTATTACGTCGCAATATTTTTTAAAAAAATAAATGTTATAAAAAAATTAAAAATAAAACATTGCGATGAAACCATATGTGTCGCAATTATTTTAGAAAAAAAAATTTTTATCAATATAATTATTAAATAAAAATATTGCGATGCAACTCGTTGCGTCGCAAATTTTAAAAAAATAAATTATGTTAAATATCGACTCATTAGCGACGCAATAAACTAGAAAAGTTTTAAAAAAAATAATTTTAATTTTGCGACACATCTGTTGTGTTGCAATATTTTTTTTAAAAAAATAAATGTTATAAAAAATTAAAAATAAAACATTGCGACGCAACCATATGCGTGGCAATTATTTTCAGAAAAATAATTTTTATCAAATATAATTATCAAATAAAAATATTGCGACACAAATCAGTGCGTCGCAAATTTTTAAAAAATTAAATTCTATTAAATAGCGATGCAATAAACCAAAAAATTAAAAAAAAATAATTTTTAATTTTGCGACGCATTATTGCATCGCAATATTTTTTAAAAAAGTAAATGTTATAAAAAAATTAAAAATAAAACATTGCGACGCAACCATATGCGTCGCAATTATTTTTAGAAAAAATATTTTTTATCAAATATAATTATGAAATAAAAATATTACGATGCATTAGCGACGCATTTTCTGGAAAATAAAAAAATTTCCTGCCGGTCATTGCCGCCAAATTAGCGACTCGTTAGCGACGCAAATAATTGCATCGCTAATTTTCCCAGAAAATAATAAAAAAAAACCAAATTAGCGACGAGTTAGCGACACGTAATTGCATCGCTAATCCAAAAAAAATTATAAAAAAAATAGCGAGGGATTAGCGACGCAATTTTGCGTCGCTAATCCTTAATATATAATCTCAATCGTGCCCGGCCCCCCCGGTCTCTTCTTCTTTTTCTTCTAACCCTACTCCTCCGGCTCCCCCACCCTCTCCCCCGGCGCTAGGAACCACCGGCGGTAGCCCACCTCCCCCCCCCCCCGACGGCATCCCCTCTCTACCGAGGTAAGCCCCCTCCCCCACACCCCCGCCCTCCCGTTTTCCTTAGGCCATGGCCAAGACGGCATCGTGGCCGTCGTCTCAGGCCACGGCCGGCCGTGGCCGGAGACGACGGCCGCTGCCGTGGCCGGCGGTGGCCTGGCCACGGTGGCCAGGCCACCGTTTAAAAAATTGAAAATGGGGTGGAGTTTTTCCCCCACCCTGAGGCACCGGCCACGGCGCCGACCGTGGCCGTCGTCTCAGCGGCCGTGGCCGGCGGTGGCCTGGCCACGGTGGCCAGGCCACCATTTTTTTAAAAAAATTGAAAATGAGGTGTGGTTTTTCCCCCACCCTTGAGGCGCCAGCCACGGCCACTATGGCCAGGCCACCGTTTAAAAAAAATAGAAGGGGTGGGGTTTTTCCCCACCCCTTGGTCTCCGTCCACGGCGGTGGCTGTGGCCGTCGTCTCAGGCCGCGGCCGTGGCCGGAGACGACGGCCACGGCCGCCACCATGGCCAGCGTGGCCTAGCCACTGGCCATTGTTTATTAAAAAAAAAATAGTAGTGGTGGGGTTTTTCCCCACCCCCGTTACCAAATATAAGAATGAAGTTTAAGTTTAATCACAGTCAAGATTTTATGCATTAGGTTAGGCCTAGATTAGATTGGCAGCTGGTAGCCTAATAATGACTATTATTAGGAGTTGTGCTTTCATTTTCATGACTATTTCTCACATGTGGCTTTAGAGAATTGGCATGATACATCATGTTGGTTCAATAAGCTGCCAAGCCTATTTTATTTCTTTATAGCTGTTTATGCAATAATTTGTGCATTTGTAGTTATTTACAATTGTTATGTCTTGATTATTTACATTCTGCTTCAAATTGAATGTTGCATTAAATTATGTAATGCTAGAATGAAAAGTCTTGTTGTAGTTTTATTTAATTTTCAGCAACAAATTAGTAGTTTTAATGATTTATATTTTAGTCTTCACAAACATTTATATTGGACATAATAATCTTAAGAAGTCAGTGACTATATATATAGAACACTATTCCTATATATGTATAATTGACAATAATTTATGAATAACAAACATAAGTTCGATTGTCTTCGGATTTCCATATTATTAATCATAGCACTATAACCTTTAGACCCGTTTGAGAATTTGTAAGACTTAGTCTTGCAAATTCTCAAATTATTCTGGTGGACAGTTTGAGAATATTTTTTACGATATGTTAGTCTGCTATTAATCATCGTTGGTTGAGATTGCGGTTTGTATTTGCTCATGCGTTCTCCTAGTGTGGCATATATGCCACACATTTAGGAGAACATATGGGAAAATGCTGCTAAAATTTTAACGTAAACCATCGATGATAATTAATAGCAGAATAACATATCACAAAAAATATTCTTGAATGGTATAGGGCCTCACCTTTTAGACATGGAGTGAAGGTGGAATTAATTTAGCACACTTGATTGCTTGTGAAGTCCGATGATTGAATGGACTGCATTGCGGCCTGGCCCGAACCCAATCCCTAGCATTAGCCTGGCATGAACTTCTGCCTCGGTCCTTGCTAGAACAGCAATTTTCGTAACCGTGGCCCGGCCTTGCAGGGTAGGAACCTTAGTTGTGTAAAAGAAAATTGGTTTAGTTATAAATGATTTAAGTAGTTGTTATTTACCTTAGTTGAGTAAAAGAAATAATTTAGTTATATATGTACTAATGCTAATATAGTTTTATATGTGGTTTCCTTTAATGGTTTACCAGAAATTGTATAAGTCGGTCAAAAATGAGCGGGCTCGCTCGTGGATGTATGCAAGGATAAAAGATGGCTTGCTTAATCCAGATTTTCTGAATGGATTGGAAGAATTTATCGCATTTGCAAGTAGCCAACCTGAATGGATGGATGGGCCTAGGATTAGGTGCCCATGCAACTTCCACAGGTGTCAGAATAAAGCCTACAAAGATGTTGAAACTGTTAAGGTGCATTTGTGTAAAAGGGGTTTGTTCCTGATTACGATGTTTGGTACTGTCATGGTGAACCAGAGGAAATTCCAGTAGCTATTACAAGCCAACAAGTGTCAATTTCCGAAGATGAACCATTTGTGAATTTAAACACATATGAAGAAATGGTGATGAATGCATCGGGTAATGAATTCAATCAGAATACATTTATGGAAGAACCAAATCCAGATGCACAACAATTTTATGATATATTGCATGCTGCAAATCAAGAATTGTATCCTGATTGTGAGGGTCATTCCCAGTTGTCTACGGCTGCTCGGTTGTTGAATATTAAGGCAGAACATCGATTATCAGAAAAGGCGTTCAATTCTGTAGCTGGGTTAATCAAAGAAATTTTGCCAAATGATAATGTTGCAGCAGATAGTTTTTACTCAACGAAGAAGTTGTTGCGTGGGCTTGGGCTCCCAGTTAATAAGATCGATTGTTGCTTGAACAATTGTATGATATATTGGGGTGAAGACTCAGAGCTGAGATTGTGTAATATTTGTGGGCAATCGAGGTACAAAAACAGCGAAGGGGGAGCCAGTACAAGTAGGAGGAAAAGTGTATCTTACAAGAGGATGCATTACTTTCCTCTTACCCCACGCCTGCAGAGATTATACAGATTTGAGGCTACAGCTGCTGATATGAGATGGCATGCCGAACATGAATATAAAGAGGATGAAATGTGGCATCCATCAGATTCAAAGCTTGGAAGCATTTCAATGAAAATCATCCTAATTTCGCTGAAGATATAAGGAATGTGAGATTAGGTCTTTGTATCGATGGCTTCCAACCATTTGGTCAAGCGGGGCAATAGTATTCATGTTGGCCTGTGATACTGACTATATATAACCTTCCTCCATGGAAGTGCATGAAAGATACTGCAATGTTTTTAACAGTTTTGGTTACAGGACCATCAAATCCAAAGGAAAAGATTAATGTCTTCCTGCAACCGTTGGTGGCCGAATTGAAAATGTTGTGGAAAACAGGAGTCATAGCCTACGACATTTCTATGAAACAGAATTTCATCATGAGAGCTGCTTTGATGTGGACAATAAGTGACTTCCCGGTATATGCAATGTTGTATGGTTAGAGCACTACTGGACGTCTGGCATGCCCTCATTGCATGTATGATTCGGATGCATTTACATTGCAAAAGAGTGGTAAGCAGTCATGGTTTGATAATCATAGGAAGTTCTTGCACCCAAATCATCCTTATAGGCATAACTTGATCGCCTTCCGGAAGAACAAAGCAGTCACAAAATTCGCCAAACCGGTTAGGTTCGGCATGGATATATTTGATACTATAGAGCATTTGGGGTTGAGGTATGCTTGGGAACCAGATACAGATAGAATAAATGGCCATATATGTAAAGAACATAACTGGAAGAAGCAGAGTATATTTTGGGATTTGCCTTATTGGAGCACAAATCTCATCCGGCACAACTTGGATGTTATGCATATCGAGAAAAATTTCTTCGATAACATATTTAACACTGTGCTAAACATCCCGGGAAAAACCAAAGATACTACAAAGTCAAGAGAAGAACTTAATCAGTATTGTAGAAGAGGTGATTTGAGGAGGAGTGCCGACGGGACCTATCCTAAAGCCTGTTACACTCTTGATAGAAATTCACGAGAAGTTTTATGTAACTGGCTTAGAGGGTTAAAATTTCTAGATGGTTATGCCTCAAATATTGATAGGGGTGTGGACATGCATAAGCTCAAGTTGTTCGGCATGAAGAGTCACGACTGCCATGTTTTTATGCAATGGCTATTGCCTATAGCTTTTCATGAGTTGCTTCCGCAACATGTCTGGAAGGCATTGACGGAGCTCAGCTTATTTTTCAAGGAGTTGTCTGCCGCAGTCATTACTTCTGCATCCATGGCAAGGCTTGAGAAGGAAATTTCAATTATTTTATGCAAGCTAGAGCGAATATTTCCTTCCAGTTTTTTTTGACTCAATGGAGCATTTACCGGTTCACTTGCCATACGAAGCGAGCATAGCTGGTCCCGTGCCGTATCGCTGGATGTATCCTTTCGAGAGGTAAATATGTACATCATTAAGACATGTTGACATTTCAAATATTATATCATTGCGAGAAAATTGGTTAATTTGTTGTCTCAACTTTACATATAGGTACCTTAAGAAGTTAAAAAATAATGTGCGTAATAAGGCAAGGGTTGAAGGTTCTATATGCAATGCACACTTGGTCGAAGAAGTTTCAGCTTTTGCCTCGTATTACTTTGAGGGTCACGTCCACACGAGGAGCCGAAATCTTGGTCATAACGATGACGTATGTGTGGACGAAGGAGAACCTAATGATGGTAGAATATCAATTTTTAAATGTATCGGCCGTTCATTTGGGGGCATAAGTCAAGAAATCTTAGCGATATGGAGTATAATGCCGCATATTATTACATCCTAATGAACTGTAGAGAAGTCGATCCATATATTGAGTAAGTGTATACTTCAATACTTAATTGGAACTTCTAATTTAAATTACAATATACCGTAATATTTAATTGCTAACATAAGTTTTAATCATTATCATCCCATAAGGATGTATTGTGATAGACAACGACAGATGAATCCTGACATCAGTCAAGTTACAATTCAGCAAAAGTTAGAAACGGAGTACGCTTACTGGTTTTATGAATTTGTGAGTAGTATCACTCAATCAATTTCAATCATGGCTTTTATTTTTGAATTGGTTGTGAATAGCTTATTAATTTATAGGTAAATGGTCCATGGTCCACAATCGACAATATTTTCATTAAATGTCTATCGCAATGGCCATTGAAGACCGTAACAACCTCTACTGGCTATTTTGTTAATGGGTACAAATTTCAGATTAAACGATTAGCAGCTTCAAGAGGCACGCAGAATTGGGGCGTGTGTGTTAAAGGAGAAAGTGTTGGAGCAAATATGCAGGATTATTACGGAAAGTTAGTAGAGGTGGTTGAAGTTGAATATCCCGGTTGGCCTATGAAACGAACCGTATTGTTTCGTTGTGATTGGTTCAATCCGACAATTCCTGTGGGCAAAAGGGTTCATAACGACTACAATTTAGTTGAAGTGAACCATCGACGAAGATTGCAAAAATATGAACCATTCATCCTTGCATCCCAAGCTCAGCTAGTGTTTTACTTCGGATATCCAAGTTTGCGCAATGATAAGCGAGATTGATGGGTTGTTTCTAAAATCATCCCACGTTCAACAATCGTATTAGACGAGAGTTCATCAAGTCAATTAGCCGAGTGCCCTGCATTTCAAGAGGATGAGATGGAAATGCATGCAATTGAGGACGACACAAGGGCTCCTGAAACATCACTTAGAGATCCATATGGTGATGTCCAAGAAATAGCGGATGCAAATGTTCGGTTTCCTTCCGATGATAATGAAACTGAATCGCAGTCCGATACGGCATCGGATGTTGAACCAAGATTTCACGAAACAAATGAACCGACTAAACATAAAGGTTTTTTTAAATTTAATTTATTTTTATAAATGTTATATTTTTACATATTCAATCATTAATCGTAATTACATTCATGAATCTTTAGTATTTTCAGTATGATGGGCCAAGGTAGATCTACCAACGACGGATGGAGTGAGCAGGGACGTAGCCCTGCCACATCAGATCACATGTGCTTTGGAGATGGAGAGTTTCAATCTCCACACATCGCACAGCCTCCGATCTCTCCAGCAGTCGGCGGTGATCCTGCATTGGTATTATCATCCAGCCGATCGGCACAGACCTCCGAGAGTTCTTCCACCGTCGGCCGCACCGTACTTTGACTGGATGCTCATGGGCTATAAGTATATACTAATTATAAATCTATGTTGTTGTTTTTAAGTCAATTACTTATAAACATACATTTTTTTAATAGATTTATTGAGCAGCATCATGTATCGAGCCACATTAGCTCCATATTTCAGAGGCGTGCGGATCCCAGTGGCTACGATTAGCGCCATGTATCTGCAGCCACGAGGGAGTTTTATTTTTCATAGTTTTAGGTAAACTTATTAAATACAATTTATCACTAATATAAAATTTCTTAATCTTAATAAATTCTGAAACTAACTATTTATTTTAATGCAGAAAAAGTTTACGTGCGACCCTGCTAGCCATGATGCCATTATGGCAGCATGGGAAGCTCTTACGGGACGCCGATACTCCGACATGCTTCATCATTGGAGGTCATCGGGTCACCGTCCTGCACATGTGCCAGAGGGTATTTGGCACGAGTGGCAGCAGGTCTGGCAGTCTGATGGCTGGCGCAGGAGGTCCGCATCAGCCAGCACGAACCGTCGATCCGAGAGGGGCGGTCCTCGCACAGGTCTCTCCCGCCACACTTCGGGCTCCATTTCGATTCAGGAGCACAGACGCCGTATGGTAAGAAAATATAAATAATTTAATTACTAATTTAGTTATTTACAAATACTTACATTAATATCAATTTTTCTGTTGTTATAGTCTGAGCAGGAGGGTGGAGATCCTGGTGAGTTTCGTCTATTCAGGGCGACACACACCAGGAGGGATGGTTCCTGGGTCGATACACGATCAAGGGAGGTTAAGGTAAGAAATTAGCTTTATGTTGTATCTGTTTAATTTCTAAAATTTTATTTAGAGAAATTTATTGATTCATTTATTGTTGATTTTATAATTCAAAGACACGAGTCGAGGAGCTTCACTCCCAGGCATCGCAGGTTGACTCAACTGATGGGGGGACGCCCGTCGAACTCTCAGCAGAGAAGAGTCGACGTGTGTTTTTGGAGGGTATTGGTGCCCAGCCGCGAGACCGCAGGGTCTATGGTCTGGCACTAGAGCTTCTGCATATTTTTTCCATCAGGCCTCCAGCTCGCAATATTCTGGCGATATTCCTGCCGAGCGTTTAGATGACATTCGGAGATCTATCACGAAGGAGGTTCGTCAGGAGGTTCGCCAGGAGGTTCGGCAGGAGGTTCAGCAGGAGTTCGAGCAGTGTACGGGAGGCCTTCAGCAGGAGCTTACAGACGTGCGAGAGCAGATGCGTCAGTTGTAGGATATGGTTAGCCGCATGTCGTAGGGTTTCCAGCCTCCACGTGATCGTGCGGATTCTTGATGTATTTTTTCTTTACTTTTTATATTTTGTACATGAAAACTTCAAAATTTTAATATATTAATTATTTTTGGAAATTGAATGCTGAATGTTTGGATCAATATGAGTGATGAATGTTTCGATCAATATTTAAATGGTTCGGCCTATAGCTCAGGCAGATAGTTTAGCTTATAGCTCGGCGAGATGGTTCGGTCAGATAGCTCGGCGAGATGGCTCCGCCAGATGATTTAGCAAATGGTCACGCACCTGATCAGAGTGATCAGTGGTTCAAAATGGTGTATAGATACGCACCCGATCGCTGATCGGTAGATCAAATCTTGAAACGGCATATAAATACGCACCGATCAACCTGAAAAATAAGCCCCTTCCTTCACATCTTTTCCTTTACAACCGATCAAAACAAATCGGTTTCAATCTATCCCGAAGGAGTGCTTCGAAGAGGCACTTCAAACCTATAAATAGGACATATCACATGCATTCCAATCATCCATTGAAAAAATATTTCCTCCTTAGGCATTTGCATACTCTGAATTAAAAAGAGTATAGCATTATTGGTTCATTGTTCTGGTGAATAGTAGTGCTGCTTTCATCAGAAGAAGACTGTGTATCCTGGAGACAATCGTCATAAATCTGTAAGCACCAGTACAGGACGAATTTGTCTTAAGGACATAGAGTTTAACTTTTGACTCGGTCTTGATTGTGTTAACCATCATATTTTCCCGCATATCCACCTACCAACAAAAACTGCCATAGAAGATTTCAATCCTGCTAATAAGCTAGGAGAGGGAGGATTTGGTCCTGTGTTTAAGGTGAGCTACGATCCATAACATTTTTTTCAGTTTTTCTTTTTCTTTTCCCTTGAAGAATACTGATGGACGTGCCACCACTCTCAAAGAAATTATGTGAGATTTAACCATAAGAAACACTTAGAGACACTTCATAAAATTCGAACACAGAACCTCTTTTAAACAAAAGAGAATCTTTCTTTTTCATTTTTTTTTTTTTTTTTCCTTTTTAATATAATGCTGAAAGTACCACCACTCATCGCATAGAAATAATGCAAGAATTACTAATAAGAAGTGTTAATTATGCT
>UESW01000603.1:0-28578 GCA_900491605.1 Calamus simplicifolius | reverse complement strand
AGAGGAAGTCGTCGTTCTTTCTGGGGATGCGAAGCAGGAGGAGGTGCAAGACGCTCCTGGACCAGGTGGGTGAGAGCCTGGACTTGTTGGACCAGCGTAGCAAACTGGTCCTGGGTCACCGGAATGGCAGGCGGCGACGGAGTCTCGACAGGTGGGGGTTGCGGCGCTGTGGCGCCAATCGGATCAGGCCTCTGGGAGGCGACCTGATCGGGAGCATCAGAGGTTGTTCCTCTCTTCCGGTTGGCCATCAGAGAGGTTCTTCTCCGGATCAAGATCCTTGTCTCCTTGTTTCAAGTTTTAATGGGACTTGAGGCCCTTCCTCTAGCGCCAATCTGTTGCCGCCGGGATCCGTCCTCCGACTCGGGCGCGGTCGATCCTCGGGGAGTGGGGTGCGGCGGACCTGCAAAACAGGAAGCCCTGCACACGGAAGGACACCGGGGATGGTCCTCCGCGGAAGGCCCTCCGACGCTCAAGTCAGCGAGGAAGGAAACGGCGATCAACCAGACAATGAGGAGGTGGATCTCTCCGGGAGACCTCTCCAGGGGGGCGGTCAATCGGAGGCTCTGGTAAGGGCAGAGCTCCGACGAGCTGCCGGGAGAGAGAGAGAGAGGTAACCCTGGAGATCTTTTGTGTGTCAAGGGTTGCGTACCTGAGGTAATCTGCCAAACTCGTATTTATAGACTGTCACCAGGGGACTTGAGCGTCTTCTGGAAGGTACTGAAGTTGTTAAGATTCGGGGGTAGACAGAATCAGGCCGTTGTGGGGCCGTTAGAATCCACGCCTTGTCCGTTAAGGGATCGACGACTGGGAGAGCCCCTCGATGTCTTGGGATCTGGGTGAGTAGACCTGGGGCGGTTATTATAGGTCTTAGGCCACGTCTAATATGATCCCTTGCTTAGGTAGACTTGAGTTCTCCCGCGCCAGGTTCCACGGAGGTGGACGTCGGGGCGCGGATCGCTAGGCAGCAGCGGGCTATGGGAGCCCGGAAGAAGCCAACCGCGGAGGCCCGGAATGGGCCGAGCTAGGGAAACCCGGAAGAGGCCGAGCTAGGGAAGCCCGGAGGGAGCCGAGCTAGGGAAGCCCGGAAGAGGCCGAGCTAGGGAAGCCCGGAAGGAGCCGAACCACGGAGGCCCGGAAGAGGCCGAGCTAGGGAAGCCCGGAGGGAGCCGAACCACGGAGGCCCGGAGGGAGCCGAACCACGGAGGCCCGGAAGAGGCCGAGCTAGGGAAGCCCGGAAGAGGCCGAGCTAGGGAAGCCCGGAAGAGGCCGAGCTAGGGAAGCCCGGAGGGAGCCGAGCTAGGGAAGCCCGGAAGAGGCCGAGCTAGGGAAGCCCGGAAGAGGCCGAGCTAGGGAAGCCCGGAGGGAGCCGAACCACGGAGGCCCGGAAGAAGCCGAACCACGGAGGCCCGGAAGAAGCCGAGCCACGGAGGCCCGGAAGAAGCCGAACCACGGAGGCCCGGAAGAAACCGAAAGGAGGGGGTCAGCCTTAGCCGTCTTGCACGGATATCAATGCAATGACGATTTTACCCCCCAACAAGGCTCATACCAGTCATTACTGCATTATTAAAATTTATAGGACAGAGAAAAAAAATACTACATGTTCTAGCATTATTAAAATTGAAAGACATAGACATCAAAAAAATTAATCCTATCTGCTTGGCAAGTTGCCCTTCTATTGCTAAAGCATGAAAGGAAAGTCCTTGCCGGCTTCTTATTTTCCACACCCTGATAACTTTGCTTCGACTAATGGTTTAAAACTTTGACACATGGTACCAAAGCTAGTTCCAAGAAGATAGAAAAGATTTGGAATAGTTGCAGTTGTTGACTGCTTCCTTATCTAATACGTTTATAGGCTCATACCAGTCATTACTGCATTATTAAATTTATAGGACAGAGAAAAAAATACTACATGTTCTAGCATTATTAAAATTGAAAGACATAGACATCAAAAAATTAATCCTATCTGCTTGGCAAGTTGCCCTTCTATTGCTAAAGCATGAAAGGAAAAGTCCTTGCCGGCTTCTTATTTTCCACACCCTGATAACTTTGCTTCGACTAATGGTTTAAAACTTTGACACATGGTACCAAAGCTAGTTCCAAGAAGATAGAAAAGATTTGGAATAGTTGCAGTTGTTGACTGCTTCCTTATCTAATACGTTTATAGGCTCATACCAGTCATTACTGCATTATTAAAATTTATTGGACAGAGAAAAAAATACTACATGTTCTAGCATTATTAAAATTGAAAGACAGACATCAAAAAAATTAATCCTATCTGCTTGGCAAGTTGCCCTTCTACCATTATTAAAGTTAAACAATTTGACTTCAAAGAATTAATTCTACTTGCTATACACGTTATCCTTTTAGCATCTAATATATAATGCAGTAAAGCTAAGAAAAAAATCAGTTCGTCTCCTCTATTGCTATGTGTTTAATTTTATTTAATAATATTTAATGTAATAATTTTATTTTTCACTTTTTAGCAAGAGTGTCAAGAGTTAAGCGCAAAATATGACGAAGAAAAATTGTTCAGTGAGAATCTTGTTTACGTGCTATGACCTGATCCTCAAAGAATTTCACTTTGTTTCAATTATTAATTTTAATTTTTAAATTAGTATTCCTTCTAGATTTTATATATTTTTTAAAAAAAAACGCTCTTATTTCTTAAATTAAAAACCTCTGTCGCTATTAATTATGAAGACTCTAAATTAGATGGAACTGTTTCTATTAAAAATTTCTACGATGTATACGGTTTAAACAACTCGTGAGTCATGACATGTCATTTAGATTTAGTATAGAAACATTATAGTTTATGTTAAATATGTCTTGAATTTTATATATCGGGCCCGGTTTTTTGACCCGACCCGATATTCTTGTTGGGCCCGGACCAAACCGGTCCGCTAGGGTTTATTTTATGGAAGTATTTTTTTGGGGCGTATATATATAGATATACGTGTGAAAACTTCGGTAAGGGTTTTGAGACCTCCTCCTTTTTGATAATGGAATTTGTTTGCCTTGCCCGTGGATGTAGATCACCATGATCGAACCACGTAAATTCTTGGTGTTACTTTGTTTGTTTATTGTTTGATTTGTTTTTGAATCTGATTTCCGCAACAAACTGGTATCAGAGCTTTGGTTCGAAAATAATTTTGTTGAAAAAAAAGGGATAAACCAAAAACCCTAATCCTTTTTTTTTGAGTTTTTCACCGCCTGCCGCCTCCTCTATTTTTTCTTCCGATGGCTTGCTCTATCTCTCCCCTGTCTCCTACGAGCCTTCTCTCTCTCATCTGGGCGGTGCGGCGACTTGGAGGGCGACGACGAAGTCCTCTCTTGATTTGGTTATCGTCTGACACGACGGGGAGAGCTGCGCGTTGAGGCAGTGCTCGAACCTTCGAAGCTTCTCTTTTCCCCCCACCACCAGAGCCCGCGAGAAAGCGATCGACAAAGACGACGAAGAAGAGAAGCAGGCAGCGGCCGAAGAAGATCCGATCCCATCTCCCCGCTCCCTCTTTCTCCTCTCGGACTCCGATCCAGGAAAACTCAATCCGATAGGAGGCCAGTACGAGGATTCGAGGTTCTCTTCGTCGTCGAGGGATCCTGACTCGTGGTCAGACGAGATCGAGGCCCCGTTTCGCTCCCTCCGATCAGGGTATCGAAGAGCTCTGCTGCTGGGGGTGAGGCGCCGCTGCTGTTGAAAGGGCTGCCCGTCCTTAAAGTCGAACAAGGTTCCAGCCAAATCGACGCCGAGTCACCGCCGCTGAGATCTCCTTTTTGTTGCCGATCCACTGCTGCTGGATCTTGCTGCTATCGGACCGTTCGCCTTTGAGGCGTTTGACTGTGGCTTGCCTGCCTTCCGTGCGTCTCCGGGCATCGGAGGCTGCGGTCGGTGCCATTGGTTTCGGCGGAGGGTCTGGTGGTGACGTGGTCGAGTCTATCGCCAGGTCTTGTAGCTCTGCTGCTTGTCTCTCTGCCGTCGTATCCTTTGTTTCCTCTCGGAAAGGTGGATTTTTTAAAGCTCTAGGGTTCTTCTTGGAGCTTCGGCAAAGGGGGCGGGCAGGCGATCCGGCTTCGTATTTATCCTTTTTCTCTTGATCGGCGACTGCTGCCGGGCCGGACATCTTCTCTCCTTTAATACAGGGGCTTTTGCACCGGATTTCAGCCTCCTCTGTTCCATCCGTGAAGCTATTCCCAGGATCTCTTCTTCTTCTTCAATCCAAACAGAAAGATCGTTTCGTTCTTAGGAATTCTTGGGATGTCATCTTTGAAGTTTCAGATTGCACCATTTGATGGACAGAACAACTTCGGATTATGGAGAATAAAGATGAAGGCTTTATTGAAGCGAGAGGGTTCTGTTAGGGCACTGGATAATAATTATACAGATGACATGACCACAGCTGAGATTGAAGAGATGGATGAGAAGGCGCATAGTGCGATCCAGTTGTCTCTAGAAGACAATGTTTTGCGAGAAGTCGCAGATGAGGAAACAGCTGCCGGTCTTTGGAAGAAACTGGAAAGTCTCTACATGAAGAAATCTTTAACATCGAGACTTTATTTGAAGCAGCGTCTTTATACCCTAAAGATGCGAGAAGGTACGCCTATTAAGGAACACTTGAATAAGTTTAATAAGATTGTTATGGATATGAAAATCTAGATATTAAACTCGATGAAGAAGATCAAGCTTTGATTGTGTTATGCTCATTGCCTGCCTCATACGAAAATTTTGTGAACTCGATGCTTTATGGACGTGAATCCATAACACTAGAGGATGTTAAAGCATCCTTGAATTCTGCAGAATTGAGAACAAAATTGAATGGAAATACTAGTGGAGACAGGGCAGATGGTTTATTCGTGAGAGGTAGGGCCAAGAAGAAGGATAAAGCTTTTAGAAAGAAATCTGTTGGTCGTTCAAAATCTAGGCCACCTGGAGATACGACGAACGTTGAGTGCTACTATTGTCACAAGAAAGGACATTACAAGTCAGATTATCCTGTGCTCAAGAGAAAGGATAAGCAACGTAGTCAACGTCAAGATGCGGCGAATATTGCTGAGAAAGATGAGTCTAGTGTGTCAGACAAAGTTCTTACGACATGCTCTGTTGTTAGTTTTTCAAACGATGTTTGGATAATGGATACAGGAGCATCATATCACATGTGCCCAAATAGGGAATGGTTCACCACATACGAACCATTGAATGGTGAATCAGTTTTTATGGGAAATGATGCAGTATGCAAAATTGTGGGAATTGGTACTGTTCAGATTAAGTGCCATGACAAAGTTGTGAGAACCTTGACTGAAGTTAGGCACATACCAGACTTAAAGAGAAACCTTATTTCTTTGAGCTGTTTGGATTTCATTGGGTGTATGTACTCAGGTGGAGGTGGAGTTCTAAAAGTCACCAAAGGCAATCTAGTTGTGATGAGAGGAAACAAGGTGAATCACTTGTATCATCTACAGGGTAGCACAGTTATGGGTTCTTCGATTGGCACAACAAATTCTGTTTCTGCTGATGATAGAACAAAATTGTGGCATATGCGTTTGGGCCATATGAGTGAGCGTGGTATGATAGTTTTGAGTAAACGTGGTTTACTATGTGGTGAGCGGACAACCTCACTAGATTTCTGTGAGCACTGTGTTCTTGGCAAGCAGTGCAAGGTCAGTTTTAGTACAGGCACACATTCAACGAAGGGTACACTCAACTACATACATTCTGATTTATGGGGACCGGCACAGGTTCCATCTAAGGGTGGTGCTCTTTACTTTGTGACATTTATTGACGATTATTCCAGAAAAGTTTGGGTTTATTTTCTGAAAAGAAAAAGTGAAGTGTTTGAAACCTTCAAGAAGTGGAAAGCCCTTGTTGAGAATCAGACAGGGAAGAAGATCAAACGTCTGAGGACCGATAACGGTCTTGAGTTTTGTGGTGGTGATTTTAATGAATTCTGTGCAGATGCAGGTATCGTTCGACACTGTACAGTCAGGTACACTCCACAGCAAAATGGAGTGGCAGAAAGGATGAACAGAACTTTATTGGAGAGAGCAAGATGCATGCTCTCTAATGCTGGCATGGAAAAGGCTTTTTGGGCTGAAGCAGTTAACACGTCTTGCTATCTGGTTAATCGTTCTCCTTCAACAGCAATTGAATGCAAGACTCCTTTTGAGATGTGGTCAGGTAAGCCTTGTGATTATTCAAATCTAAAGGTTTTTGGATGCCCTGCTTACTATCATGTTAAGGATGGTAAACTTGAACCTAGAGCAAAGAAGTGTATCTTTGTTGGTTATGCTGATGGCGTGAAGGGTTATCGTCTGTGGTGCATAGAACCTAATTCACCTAAATTCATTATTAGTAGGGATGTTACTTTTAATGAAAAGTTTATGCTAGATCAAAGGAATGTTGTTGATGAGTCTGCAGGAAACCATGAGAGTGATACAAATGAGGTGGAGGTTCAGGTCGAGCTTCGAAAAAAAGGCTCTCAAAATGATTTGAGCGAGCAAATTGTTACTATTGATTCTAGTTCAGATGAGGAAGCTCTAGATGAGGTGGAGCAGCCATACTCTATTGCTACTGGTAGAGAAAGGAGGGAGATTCGAGCCCCTCAAAAATATGGGTTTTCTGATTTGGTGGCTTATGCTCTTACTACAGCAGAAGATATGGGTATTCTGGAACCATCTACTTATACTGAAGCTGTTACTTGTTCGGAATCAGAAAAGTGGACTGTTGCTATGGCTGAAGAACTGGAATCACTTCACAAGAATCAGACTTGGGACTTGGTGCCATTGCCTAAAGAAAAAAGAGCCATTGGGTGTAAATGGGTCTTTAAGAAAAAGAAAGGTATTCCAGGCGTTGAAATTAGTAGATGCAAGGCAAGACTTGTAGCTAAAGGTTACAATCAGAGGGAGGGAATTGATTATGATGAAGTGTTCTCTCCTGTTGTGAAACACACTTCTATTCGTGTGTTGCTGGCTATAGTTGCTCAATTTGACTTAGAGCTTGAGCAACTCGATGTGAAGACAACCTTTTTGCATGGTGAGCTTGAGGAGACTATTTATATGGCCCAGCCTGAGGGCTATTATGTAGAAGGCAAGGAAGATCATGTATGTCGATTGAAGAAATCATTGTATGGTTTGAAGCAGTCTCCAAGACAGTGGTATAAAAGATTCGACAGTTTTATGATACGGAGCGGTTATCATAGGAGTAGCTATGATAGTTGCGTGTACTTCAGGAAGGTTTCAGATAAATCCTTTGTCTATCTCCTTTTATACGTGGATGACATGCTCATTGCTGCAAAGAACATGACAGATGTGTTGATCTTGAAGAAATGTCTCAGTAAGGAGTTTGAAATGAAAGATCTGGGTCCTGCCAAGAAGATCTTAGGAATGGAGATTCAGAGAGACAGAAAAGCAGGTAAGTTATATCTCTCACAGAAGAGATATATTGAGAAGGTACTTGAGAAGTTTGGGATGCAAAACTCTAAGCCTGTCAGTACACCTTTAGCATCACATTTTAGACTCTCAGCTCTACATTCACCTCAGTCAGAGGTCGAGGAGGCTGCAATGTCTCCTGTTCCATACTCCAGTGCAGTTGGTAGCTTGATGTACGCTATGGTATGCACTCGTCCCGACATTGCGCAGGCAGTTAGTGTGGTGAGCAGATATATGGCACATCCTGGAAAGGTCCATTGGCAGGCAGTGAAATGGATACTTAGGTATCTTAGAGGCTCCACAAAATTGGGCCTAATGTTTGATAGAAATAGTTCTAACTGTACTTCTGTTGTGGGATTTGTGGATTCTGATTATGCTGGGGATATTGATAAGAGAAGATCTTTGACTGGCTATCTTTTCACATTATCTGGCTCGGCTATAAGTTGGAGATCAACTTTACAGTCGACAGTTGCTTTGTCTACAATAGAGGCAGAGTATATGGCAGCAGCAGAAGCAGTAAAAGAAGCTATTTGGTTACGAAATCTTGTTCAAGAACTTGGGCTCAAGCAGGAAGACAATTCAGTTGTCTTTTGTGACAATCAGAGTGCTATTTGCTTGATTAAAAATCAAGCATATCATGAGAGGACTAAGCACATTGATATCAAGTATCATTTTATTCGAGAGGCATTTACTGAGAGAAATATTACAGTAAAGAAAGTTGATACTGCTGACAATCCTGCTGATATGCTGACCAAGATAGTTCCCGCCAACAAGTTTAAGCATTGCTTGACTTGATTGGCATGCTTGTTTGAGGTTTGCTCCTTCTGGGGCTTGGTGGCGAGGTGAATGAAAGTTCTATTTTTTGTTTTTTCTTGAAGTGGATATGTTTTTTCGTTGCATCCCTTGTTTCCTACACCGAGTTAGCTCACGTAGGCTTAGGGATGCTGGGAGAATATGTTCAACTTCTAGTTTGTTAAATTCAAGCCAAGGTGAAGATTTGTTAAATATGTCTTGAATTTTATATATCGGGCCCGGTTTTTTGACCCGACCCGATATTCTTGTTGGGCCCGGACCAAACCGGTCCGCTAGGGTTTATTTTATGGAAGTATTTTTTTTGGGGCGTATATATATAGATATACGTGTGAAAACTTCTGTAAGGGTTTTGAGACCTCTTCCTTTTTGATAATGGAATTTTGTTTGCCTTGCCCGTGGATGTAGATCACCATGATCGAACCACGTAAATTCTTGGTGTTACTTTGTTTGTTTATTGTTTGATTTGTTTTTGAATCTGATTTCCGCAACAGTTTAGTACATACCTTATTTAGAGCCAAAAAATAAAGATAAGCCAAGAAATAAATAGTAATGAACTGATTTATAAAATTAATATATACATAGTATTTCTAAAAATTTAAAATTTTATTTTATTTTTATTTTTAAAATTGAAATCAAAGCAATGTCATGCATCATACAAGCATATACCTAGTTATTAAAATAGAATGACTTGACTTTGTCGAACTCTCTGACAAGTTTTCTATCAAGCATTATTAAAATAGAAAGACTTGATGTTATGCCCCAAACTTGAGGGTGGATCTTGAATGTAATAATCCGCCATATGCTTGCTAACTTAAATTTTACAATATGTAAGGTATCTTTTCATATAACTATTTTAATAATGTATCGATCAATAAGAACAAACTATTTATCCAACAAATTAAATTGATCAAATTAAAAAACAACATCAATAACTAAAGAATTACATAAGGTAATAAAATCAAATAGTAAATATTCTACAGAAAACAAAAAAACTAAAGCAACTTAGACCACCTTTTACTTGATTCCCATCCCTTGTCTTGGTTTTTAAAAAAACAAATAATATTTTTATGAGCTGATGCTGAGGAAGTAAATTCTAATCATATTTAGAGAGATTAAGTATGCACAACCAATAAAATCCCTATTTATATGTATATATAAAAAACACTTACATTTGTACAGTATTATTTTAAATAATTTCTAAAATATCAATATATATTAATAAATATATCAAATCTTTACATTGATAATAATCATAAAATAACATCAGCTTACTTTCAAATTATATTTAATACATTTATATCAAGTTAGTAATTACTTTACTTATATTTCAAAACTCTAATAAAACTCAACAATCAATAAAATTATAGCCACCTATAACCCCTATGACAGGTCTAGTAAACAGCATTACAACATTTAACCGTTATGAAGTAAGTTTTTTTTAGTATCATACTTAAATCCTGCGGAATAGATTCTTTCATGCTTTGAGGTTCTATAATTAACAATAGCCTTTATATAAACTCCGATAAGCTAAGTACACTTATTTGCAGATTAATTATGAGTTTATAACTTTTACATATATACATTATACTTTATTTCATATGCAAATATTATAGGTTTAACACTATAAATCAATTTACATAAAAACTTGCATACTGTGACATAAAATAAACAACTTACTCAATCCAAAAATTTTCATATGAACTACTTATGCAATCAAATTTATAAATTTACAAATCAACTTTTTAACATATATGCCTAACATTTATCACATATATTAAATGTTATGTACTTTTAGATCATAAATTTGAAGCATGATTTAATAAATATAATAAGTTCAACATATAAATAATAATATTTCAATAAACTTATTCAATCTAGGGTTGCTTGTAAATAAAATATAAAATTTTTAATAATTTTTTTTAAAAAAATTATAAGTTATAAACAATGTAAAAATACTCTAATTATAGTAAGGTTGCTGACAAAAACTCTTAAATCAAATTTTACATAATTTTATAAAACACTCTAACTATCTTTAGGTTTACTGACTTCTTCAAATAAAATAGTTAAGAACTAATCCTCAAATTTTTGATTCGCAGCAAGCCTAAACTCCCTTCTCCTTAGTTTTGATGCCTACATAGCTACACTGATAACATTGAATTTAATTTAGAGTAATACATTCTCATTAATTTAAGTTCAGAGTCTAGGTCTAGGAAAGGGTCGACCAAGTCAATGTAGGTGAGGTCCCCCTGATGTTTGGCGCTAACTCATAGGGTTGCACCCAACGTGGGCTACCAAGAGAGTGGAAGGCTATGGTGGGCTCCTAAGTGTTGTAGACCACCTGCAAAGCATAGGTCATGGTAGGTTAATGGGTGGGTAGCAAGGTTCCCTTTTGTTTGGCCAGACCAATAGTAGAACCTAAATAATTGGGCACTGTAATGCACAGTTGGCTATCTAAGAAAAATTCTTTTTGCACCGTATATAATGCAGAAATATGCATATTATGCATAATGATTGATCGTGTATTGGTGTAGCCGCACGTGTAATGCAAAAAAAAATAAAATTATTCTTTATGCATGCATGGTCATATGGGCACATATTCGGTTACTGCACATGTTGCATGCGTTTTGCACTGCACAGGATGCGCAAAGACTTTTTCAACTATTTAATTGATGAACAATGTAGCCAACTATTAAACTCCCATTTGCTATTCAATTATAGCATAAGCCAATTTCTTTATAGTGAAGAAACCAAAACCAATTGTAATAATAAAGAAGCAAAGGTACCATCTTTCATGGATCAAGTACTGGTGTAAAATTGACAAAAGAAACCAAGAAATTGGAGAATCCAAGTATTCAATCAATTTGAATGTGGAGACATAGTGAAACAAAGGAATTCCATCCCATCCCACAGCATAAGAAAATAAAGATCCAACCTTTAAGCTGAGGAATAAAGAATACAAGCTGGTATTTAACAGCCCATGAACTAATAGTTTGTTCAATTAGTTTAAAAGGAAGAAGTCCATTGATTCAACAAAAAACACATATCATTAGGAGACGGACACCATCTTTGCAGACTTCTAAAGAAAACTTTGAATTAGAAACAAACCAATAGAGGAACCAATCCAATAAGCCCAAAGCAAATGAATTCCATAAGGTGAGGCAACAAATATCTAACCTTTATCGGAGAAAATCTATGGTGGAATTAATAATTGATCAATTGCATAAAACAATCACATATAGAAGCATAAAGTTGCCATCTTTAATGGATGGTCAAGGGGAAAACCACCCAACAGTCCATTAGATCAATCAGAAAGGGCAATCGAATCAAAACAAAAGCAATGATCTAGCCTTTAAGGAGGGAAATCATGGGATGCAATGCAATGGAGCACTGAGAACATCGATCATCACATTTTGAGTCCAGCAAAATGTTAATAGCGATGAAGCCAGCAACTGCATCTCCAACAAGGCATGAAATCAATTGCCCGGCCTGAGAAGAAAACAAAAAATTTCTATAGCTTAAAAGGTTCAGATTTTTAATTCCTCCATTTGCAAAAAAAAAAAAAAAAAGGATATCTAACTCACATCAGTTTCAAAAAAAGCTTCACCGGCATCAATATAATTAAAATTTTCATTCAATATATATTTATGTTGTTCATATCGAGTTATCTTTGTAACATATTTTGAATCATCTAAAATGAAAATATGATAAGAAAGCTATTTATTAAAAATATTTAGGTGCTAACGAACTTTCAAAAAGAATATGGAATTAATGACATTCTATATTATATAATTTAAAAGAAAATTTCATCTACTTTAGCCTAAATTCTAGAACTTATGATATATAAGCTAGAATTCTATTTAGAGTTAGGAATTTATTGCTACCATATATCTCTTTATTTTTTTAAGAAAATTTGTATCTCATGAGAATTTTTTAAGAAAACATCCTCGCGAACACCATCATGTTGTGCAATTGTTTGCAATCTTTTAGTCCATCGGGCCTAAGAAGAGAACCAAGGAAGATGAAGATGGAGCCACGAGGCTTTTGGAAGGGAGTGAACGGGAGGTCTATTATATAGAGAGCAAATGGATGCTGCCAGCAAATTTCTTCCTTTCAAGGCAATTTTCGTTCATTTAGGTAGTGTTTAATATAAGAGATAAGAGGGGATATTCAGGGATCTGAATATTTTCTTTTATTCCTAAAAGCCATAACTAAGGGATAGCTGGTAATAAAGTTAATCAAAAGGATAATCCATGGTTAACCATGGACTATCCCCTCAATTTATTCCCTAAAGAATACAGGAATAGCGATTATCCTTCCAAATAAAAGTAAAAAAAAAAATTATCCTATGAATTTACTTTTTTACATTTGATATGATTAATGGGATAGTCAAGGAATATCCTTAGGGATAGTCAGGGAACAAACTCTATCCCGTATACTTATTCATGAATAATATTTTTTTTATCAAACACTACCTTAAAGTATCTTCTAGATAAAAGATACGACGTACTCTATTCTGAAATTAATTTTTCATAAATTAGACAGAACGCTGAGATGGAACACTCGAGAAGCATGCATTTATGATAATTATTTTCTTTCGTGTTATATCTGATCGAGTTACTTGGGCACGGCCGCAGACAGTCGTTTTTATCTAAATCTCAATTTCTTGCATCAATCACGTGTACCATGGCACGTGCACTTCAATTATATTTATGTAGCGATTAGCGAAGGAGTGAAAAGAAAGGAGAAGAAAGGGGAAATAGTAAAATTCAATAAATAACTCATCATAACAACATCCCTCCCGAACAATATAAAAATTGAAATATAATTAAAATCATTGACATAAAAGTTGACGGATAATTTTGGAATCTGCCTATCATCGTTGGTAACTGATGAGGGATAAAATCGTCTGTTGATCGCTCACATCGGCGATGGGGTTGCGCCTGGCACGACATTCTAGCGACAAGAGTCTCCTCATTATTAAGAAAGAGAACAAGAGGGAAAAAGGGTCACGCCATGTGCGTGGGTTCTCCCAAGGGCCCCTCATTAATATCCGTCAAATCAATAAGCCGGAGCATTCAATGGTGCAGAAACGGTCATAATGACTTGGCCAGCATTTAATGGAATAAAAAGAGAAGAGAAAGTATAGTTCGGCCAACATGCCTCGGCAATTATAGTTTGGCAAGTATAGTTCGACCAAGGCAAATATAGTTTGGTCAACATGTAAATATAGTTCGGCAAATATAGTTCGGCAAATATACTTCGGCAAACATGCATCGGTAAATATGCTTCGGCCAACATGCCTCGGTAAATATGCTTCGGCCAACATACCTCGGCACTCTAGTTCGGTTTCAGCAACCGCGCTATAACCTTCGCATCAACGTAATTATGGCCTCATAAAGACCATGTACATTTACCCGAAGGCATTTAATGCCTTATCTCCTTCCATCATTAAGGCATTTATGGCTGCAACGTTGCCCCCTTAGCACTTTTTGAGTAAGGAAGGATGGCGTCATAAAGCCGAGACAAAGAGTTCTTGACTCCATGCTTTACAGAAGTCCGACTCGGCCAACCACATTGTACTTCAGCAGGTTTGGCCAACCTTATACCTCGGCAACCCGAGCTATTCTTATGCTACTGCCATCAAGGCCAGACCATTCCTCGGCCATTCGATCCGAGCTACTTCAGACATCTGCGGAATCTGGTGCGGGAGAGTTCAAATTCACTGTAACAGAATAAGATTCCAAACAAGGAATCATGCCAAGACGTGGCCTAGGACCTACAATAGTGGCCTAGGGACCACGCAGCCATTGAGTCTCGATCCATCGGCCAGCTCTCCCCGCTCCCAGCCGTCGATCCTCTAACTAACCAGATACGGATCCTACCGGCCCTGTAACAACCTGATTCGAATCCATTTCGAATCCAAACAACTTTCAGACCTCATCCAGAGCACGTCCAAGAAGTCAGGTGACCGCCTATAAATACTACCACCCTCAAGCCTCTCAGGTACGGCTATTCTACGCCCATTTTTCATTCGCAGTTCTCACACTCCGCCATGAAAGCTCCCACGAGAGCTCGGAGGAACTCTTCCCGGGGGATCCTTCTTCCCATATTTGTTGATTGCTGGTCTTCACTGACTTGGGCGTCGGAGGGTCTTCCACAGAGGGCCACCCCCAACGCCTCTCGCGTGAGGACTGTTTTGCAGGTCCGCCCAGGAGGGAGCCCACGCTGCAGCTCGACTTCGCCCGAGTCGGAGGACGGATCCCAGCGGCAACAGATTGGCGCTAGAGGAAGGGCCTCAAGTCCCATTAAACTTGAAGAAAGGAGACAAGGATCTCGATCTGGAAGAGAACCTCTCCAATGGCTAATCGGAGAAGGGCAACATCTGAAACCCAGGACCAGTTCACCACACTGGTCCAGCAGGTCTAGGCCCTGACCTGTCTGATTCAGGAGTGCCTTACAGCTCCCCATCCAGTTATAGCTGCCCCTGCTCCATGCCTCCCCGAAGAGGCCGTAGCTCCTCTTTCTCCAGCCACTTCTTCTTCTGGTCCGCATGGAGTTGCGGACCCCCCATGTCGACCTAAGGAGGCTAGACCAGTCCCGCAAAGGGGCTGCGACAAGGATATCCCCAGATCTCGGTGGGCCCGATCCATCTCTCCGGTGTCCTCTCGCCACGACTCGACGCCGTCTCCGCCTTCTCCCTGCCTTAGCACAACAGATCGGCTTCCATAGCCGTGCTATGCGCACCAAGGCATTTATGGCCTCATAAAGGCCATGTGCATCTACCTGCATTTAATGCCTTATCTCCTTCCATCATTAAGGCATTTATGGCTGCCGCATTGCCCCCTAGGCACCTTTTGCGTGAGGAAGGATGGCGTCATAAAGCCAAGACAAGGAGTTCTTGACTCCATGCTTCACAGAAGTCTGATGGCCAGCTTCAGCCTTAGCCAGTGGGCCTACTGCACCACCCAGAGAGTTTTCACATGCGGGACCCCATTCCGGATGGCCTTCGGAGTGGAAGCTATCATCCCCGTGGAGATAGGACTTCCCTCTCCATGGGTGCTAAAGCTTTCTTGCGCGGCGACCTCGTTCTCCAGAAAGCATCTGTCTCCAAACCGCTGGAGCAAGGAAAGCTGGCACCAAACTGGGAAGGCCCCTATCAAGTGACGGAAGTCATTGGACCTGGCACCTACAAGCTCCAGGATCTGAATGGAAAATCCATTCCTCGGACGTAGAATTCAGACATCCTCCGCAGATATCATCAGTAGGGTACGCCTTCTACGGGCCCGCCTCGTTAATTTTTTTTATTGGCATATTGCTTTTATGATTTATAGCATGGTCACCACAATCACTTCTCCAAAAAATCATAATGAAAAACGGATGCCACTTGCTGATCCTCGGCACGACCGAGTTATCTATTTAAGCAGGAATTCTCCGAACCTTGGCAGGGCCAAATAAAAATTCTTCGAACCTCGGCTGGGCCGAGCAACAAATTTTCCGAACCTTGGCAGGGCCAAGTAAAAATTCTCCGAACCTCGGCTGGGCCGAGCAACAAATTCTCCGAACCTTGGCAGGGCCAAGTAAAAATTCTCCGAACCTCGGCTGGACCGAGCAACAAATTCTTCGAACCTTGGCAGGGCCAAGTAAAAATTCTCTGAACCTCGGCTGGGCTGAGCAACAAATCTCCGAACCTTGGCAGGGCCGAGCAACAAAATCTCCGAACCTTGGCAGGGCCAAGTAAAAATCTCCGAACCTCGGCTGGGCCGAGTCCTTATCTCCGAACCTCGGTAGGGCCGAGCAACAAATCTCCGAACCTCGGCAGGGCCGAGCAACAAAATCTCCGAACCTTGGCAGGGCCAAGTAAAAATCTCCGAACCTCGGCTGGGCCGAGTCCTTATCTCCAAACCTCGGCAGGGCCGAGCAACAAAATCTCCGAACCTTGGCAGCGCCAAGTAAAATATAACCCTGAAGGCTCGGCTACAACCGAGTAACGGTCTCCGAACCTTGGCAGCGCCAAGTAAAATATAATCTTGAAGGCTCGGCTACAACCGAGTAACGGTCTCGAACCTTGGCAGCGCCAAGTAAAATATAATCTTGAAGGCTCGGCTACAACCGAGTAACGGTCTCCGAACCTTGGCAGCGCCAAGTAAAATATAACCTTGAAGGCTCGGCTACAACCGAGTAACGGTCTCTGTACTTTGGCAGTGCCAAGTAAAATATAATCTTGAAGGCTCGGAAATACCGAGTAATTATTTGAAGGCTCGGCAACACCGAGTAATTTATTATTTGGAAGCCTCGGTTACAATCGAGTAGCATCTTTGAAGGCTCGGAAACACCGAGTAATTATTTGAAGGCTTGGCAACACTGAGTAATTTATTATTTGGATGCCTCGGTTACAACCGAGTAGCATCTTGGGAAGGCTTGGCAACACCGAGTAATTTATTATTTGAAAGCTCGGCGACAACCGAGTAATATATTTCTAAAGGCTCGGCAATAACCGAGTAATAAATTTTCAGAGCCTCGGCCAAAGACGGAGTGATATATTTCTGAAGGCTCGGCAACAACCGAGTAATAAATTTATCCATAAAAGTACGCTCTTTCTAGACCCATTTTTATTCATTGAATTAAATTCTATTTTTAAAGGCCTGCGAAATTCTTATAACTCTTCTTGAAAGCTGCAATAAGAAGCAGGTCGTATAAATCCTCGGCCGGGCCGAGCAACAAAATCTCCGTACCTTGGCAGCGCCAAGTAAAATATAATCTTGAAGGCTCGGCTACAACCGAGTAACGGTCTTCGAACCTTGGCAGCGCCAAGTAAAATATAATCTTGAAGGCTTGGCTACAACCGAGTAACGGTCTTCGTACCTTGGCAGCACCAAGTAAAATATAATTTTGAAGGCTCGGCAACACCGAGTAATTTATTATTGAAGCCTCGGTTACAACCGAGTGGCATCTTGGAAGGCTCGGCAACACCGTGTAATTTATTTGGAAGCCTCGGTTACAATCGAGTAGCATCTTGGAAGGCTCGGCAACACCGAATATTTTATTATTTGAAGCCTCGGTTACAACCGAGTAGCATCTTGGAAGGCTCGGCAACACCGAGTAATTTATTATTTGGAAGCCTTGGTTACAACCGAGTAGCATCTTGGAAGGCTCGGCAACACCGAGTATTTTATTATTTGAAGCCTCAGTTACAACCGAGTAGCACCTTGGAAGGCTCGGCAACACCGAGTAATTTATTATTTGAAGCCTCGATCACAACCGAGTAGCACCTTGGAAGGCTCGGCAACACCGAGTAATTTATTATTTAAAGCCTCGGTCACAACCGAGTAGCAATTAATATTTGAAGCCTCGGTTACAACCAAGTAGCATCTTGGGAAGGCTCGGTAACAACCGAGTAATATATTTCTAAAGGCTCGGCAACAACCAAGTAATAAATTTCCAGAGCATCGGCCAAAGACCAAGTGATATATTTCTAAAGGCTCGGCAACAACCGAGTAATAAATCCATCCACAAAAGTACGCTCTTTCTAGACCCATTTTTATTCATTGAATTAAGTTTAGTTTTTAAAAGGCCTGCGAAATTTTTATAACTCTCCTTGAAAGTCACAATGAGAAGCAGGTCATAAAAAGCCCCGGCCAGAGCCGGAGTGCATCTCTTATTATCAAAAGCCCCGGCCAGAGCCGGAGTGTATCTCTTATTACCAAAAGCCCCGGCCAGAGCCGGAGTGCATCTCTTATTATCAAAAGCCTCGGCCAAAGACTGAGTGATATATTTCTGCAGCCTCGGCCAATCCGAGTGATACAGCACTAAAGCTTCGTCCCAACCGGATAATTTCTCGGACACTCTAGTGCAACTAAAGCACCTTATTTTACTTCAGCAAGGGGGCCGCCCAGGCCTTTCCCTAACCTACATAGAGATGAACACTTCCTCTATAGAGGATCGAATGACACGTCCCCTAAATAAGATTGCTCCAGAATTCTACTCCCTATATCCGAAATTACACTTCGGACTAGGGAGTGGGGGGCATGTGATGAGGGGTAAAATCGTCATTGCATTGTTGACTGCTCACATCGGCGATGGGGTCGCGCCCAGTCCAAATGCCCTGCTGGCACGATATTCTAGCGACAAGAGTCTCTTCATTATGAAGAAAGAGAAAAAGAGGGAAAAAAGGGTCACGCCATGTGCGTGGGTTCTCCCAAGGGCCCCCTCATTAATATCCGACAAATCAATAAGCCGGAGCATTCAATGGTGCAGAAACGGTCATAATGACTTGGCCAGCATTTAATGGAATAAAAAGAGAAGAGAAAGTATAGTTCGGCCAACATGCCTCGGCAATTATAGTTCGGCAAGTATAGTTCGGCCAACATGCCTCGGCAAATATAGTTTGGCCAACATGCCTCTGTAAATATAGTTCGGCAAATATAGTTCGGCAAATATAGTTCGGCAAACATGCATCGGTAAATATGCTTCGGCCAACTTGCCTCGGTAAATATGCTTCGGCCAACATACCTCGGCACTCTAGCTCGGTTTCCGCAACAGCGCTATGACCTTCGCACCAACGCAATTATGGCCTCATAAAGGCCATGTGCATTTACCTGAAGGCATTTAATGCCTTATCTCCTTCCATCATTAAGGCATTTATGGCTGCAACGTTGCCCCCTGGCACTCTTTGCGTAAGGAAGGATGACGTCATAAAGCCGAGACAAAGAGTTCTTGACTCCATGCTTCACAGAAGTCCGACTCGTTGTACTTCGGCAGGTTCGGCCAACCTTATGCCTCGGTAACCCGAGCTATTCTTATGCTACTGCCATCAAGGCCAGA
This sequence comes from Calamus simplicifolius, assembly GCA_900491605.1. Classification (NCBI taxonomy): domain Eukaryota; kingdom Viridiplantae; phylum Streptophyta; class Magnoliopsida; order Arecales; family Arecaceae; genus Calamus; species Calamus simplicifolius. Next base: position 9,525 of record UESW01000603.1, on the reverse strand, counting down.
CCATTCCTCGGCCATTCGATCCGAGCTACTTCAGACCTCTGCAGAATCTAGCGCGGGAGAGTTCAAATTCACTGTAACAGAATAAGATTCCAAACAAGGAATCATGCCAAGACGTGGCCTAGGACCTACAATAGTAGCCTAGGGACCACGCAGCCATTGAGTCTCAATCCATCGGCCAGCTCTCCCCGCCTCCCAGCCGTCGATCCTCTAACTAACCAGATACGGATCCTACCGGCCCTGTAACAACCTGATTCGAATCCATTTCGAATCTCAACAACTTTCAGACCTCATCCAGAGCACGTCCAAGAAGTCAGGTGACCGCCTATAAATACTACCACCCTCAAGCCTCTCAGGTATGGCTATTCTATGCCCATTTTTCATTCACAGTTCTCACACTCCGCCATGAAAGCTCCCACAAGAGCTCGAAGGAACTCTTTCCGGGGGATCCTTCTCCCCATATTTGTTGATTGCTGGTCTCCACTGACTTGGACGTCGGAGGGTCTTCCGCAGAGGGCCACCCCCAACGCCTCTCGCATGAGGACTGTCTTGCAGGTCCGCCCAGGAGGGAGCCCACGCTGCAGTCCTATCGCGCCCGAGCCGGAGGACAGATTTCAGCAACAACAGTAACTATCCTAGTTCAAGAACGATCGGATGTCCTATCCTTAATGACTATTTTTCATCACTTACATGGATGGCTGCCTCCTTACTGAACTAGTAGGTAGGAGTTAGGATTAAAAGAACGAATTTCAGCCGGTTGATGCCGGAGAGAGGCCGATGATGCTAAAAGATGGGATGCAAGAAAGGCTTAAGCCTTATCCAGTCGATAGCTTCTTACCACTGTAGACCAGCCCTAGCCAACTAGGAGGGCGAGACATAAAAGAGGCTGGTGTTGGCTGATTAAACTAGCTAGAGGGGTTAGGGTTTGGTTGATCGTCGGTGTTACTGAAGGAAGAGACGGCATCAAACAAGAAGGTGATCAAAACCTCCCGGCCCTTTTTTTTTTAAACCATAAATTTGAATCTTGTGTATGTTCCTAGTCCCTCAAACGACCCATTTACCCCTTCAATGGTTGCAATAGACGTGTGTGTCCCTCAATCTGAATCTAAAATCAAATTACATCCCAAGAAAAAGAGCCATTTACCCTTTAGCCATTTTTTTTGACATGCATGTCCATGATGCTCTTGTCTCTAATTGAAATGACATGCATGTCTTTTAGACTTTAAGATTAGAAAGAAACCTGAAATAACTATTCCAGAATAGTTAATTCAGGGATAAATAGTTGGGATAAGCTTTTAGAACAAAATTCATGAAGAATGACATTTAAGTTAAGGTTTAAGATGAATTAATTTACTAGTTCAATAACAAACACTAACCTAAGCAAGTAAAACATGCCTAAATTACTAGATAATGGATATTTCTAATTTGAGTGTGAAAGGAGGCCTTAGGGTCTAGTGAAATAAAATTCATAAATTGACACAAGAAATTTAAATTAACAAGAATGAATTTGGGTATTTATTAACTAACCCTAAATTATATTTTATGTCTAAAAAGGGAATGCTAAATTTGGATACCCAAAAGTCACAACTCTCGAAAACAAAGGATTCATCAAAGTTACTTTGGTCATCCATGACTCGTGAACATACCATGAATCACCAAGGAGAGGAGGAGAAAAAGATTGATAGTACTATTCGGTCTTTCTTACTAACAAATAATTATCATGTAGGAAGAGAAGAGAAAAATGATGGAGATGAAGAACTCACAATGCTTACACAAATTCAGAAATTCTCGAAGAACAAGAAGGAAGAAAATATCATAAGAGGAAAGATAGAGACAATAAAAGGTGAATCAAGTATAAAGAAGTAAAATCCCATCATTTGTTATGAATACAAAAAGGTAGGACACATTAATGCTTATTGTTGGGGGGTAAAATCGTCATTGCATTGATATCCGTGCAAGACGGCTAAGGCTGACCCCCTCCTTTCGGTTTCTTCCGGGCTTCCCTAGCTCGGCCTCTTCCGGGCTTCCCTAGCTCGGCTCCCTCCGGGCTTCCCTAGCTCGGCCTCTTCCGGGCTTCCCTAGCTCGGCTCCTCCGGGCCTCCGTGGTTCGGCTTCTTCCGGGCTTCCCTAGCTCGGCCTCTTCCGGGCTTCCCTAGCTCGGCCTCTTCCGGGCTTCCCTAGCTCGGCTCCCTCCGGGCTTCCCTAGCTCGGCCTCTTCCGGGCTTCCCTAGCTCGGCCTCTTCCGGGCTTCCCTAGCTCGGCTCCGGGCTTCCCTAGCTCGGCCTCTTCCGGGCTTCCCTCGGCTTCCGGGCTTCCCTAGCTCGGCCTCTTCCGGGCTTCCCTAGCTCGGCCTCCGGGCTTCCCTAGCTCGGCCTCTTCCGGGCTTCCCTAGCTCGGCCTCTTCCGGGCTTCCCTAGCTCGGCCCATTCCGGGCCCGGCTCGGCTTCTTCCGGGCTCCCATAGCCCGCTGCCTAGCGATCCACGCCCCGACGTCCACCTCCGCGGAACCTGGCGCGGGAGAACTCAAGTCTACCTAAGCAGGGGATCATATTAAGACGTGGCCTAAGACCTATATAACCGCCCCAGGTCTACTCACCCAGATCCCAAGACATCGAGGGGCTCTCCCAGTCGTCGATCCCTTAACGGACAAGGCGTGGATTCTAACGGCCCCACAACGGCCTGATTCTGTCTACCCCCGAATCTTAACAACTTCAGTACCTTCCAGAAGACGCTCAAGTCCCCCTGGTGACAGTCTATAAATACGAGTTTGGCAGATTACCTCAGGTACGCAACCCTTGACACACAAAGAACTCCAGGGTTACTCTCTCTCTCTCCCGGCAGCTCGTCGGTGCTCTGCCCTTACCAGAGCCTCCGATTGACCGCCCCCCTGGAGAGGTCTCCCGGAGAGATCCACCTCCTCATTGTCTGGTTGATCGCCGATTCCTTCCTCGCTGACTTGAGCGTCGGAGGGCCTTCCGCGGAGGACCACCCCCGGTGTCCTTCCGTGTGCAGGGCTTCCTGTTTTGCAGGTCCGCCGCACCCCACTCCCCGAGGATCGACCGCGCCCGAGTCGGAGGACGGATCCCGGCGGCAACAGATTGGCGCTAGAGGAAGGGCCTCAAGTCCCATTAAAACTTGAAAGAAGGAGACAAGGATCTTGATCCGGAGAAGAACCTCTCTGATGGCCAACCGGAAGAGAGGAACAACCTCTGATGCTCCCGATCAGGTCGCCTCCCAGAGGCCTGATCCGACTGGCGCCACAGCGCCGCAACCCCCACCTGTCGAGACTCCGTCGCCGCCTGCCATTCCGGTGACCCAGGACCAGTTTGCTACGCTGGTCCAACAAGTCCAGGCTCTCACCCACCTGGTCCAGGAGCGTCTTGCACCTCCTCCTGCTTCGCATCCCCAGAAAGAGACGACGACTTCCTCTTCACCGGCAACCTCCTCCTCTGATCCGCGTGAATCAGCGGACCCCCCACGTCGCCCCGGGGGAGACAAACCGGTCCCTCGAACCGGTTGCGATAGAGATCTTCCCAGATCTCGGCGAGCCCGCTCCCTCTCTCCGGCAACGTCTCGCCATGATTCAACACCATCTTTGCGGTTCTCCCGCCCGGCTGCTCCTCTCGCCGGTGAGGAGGAGATCCGCCGTCAGATCCAAGAAATGCGTCAGGAGCTGGACGCCGCCAAGCAGATCCACCTGCCTCAGCCCAAAACAGAGCAGGGCATCCCTTTCTCTAAGGGGATCATGGAGGAAGTGATCCCCTCCCACGTCAAGCTGCCGACCGTCGAGCCCTATCACGGCTCCACTGATCCGGACGACCATCTCAGCAGCTTCCGGTCAATAATGATGTTCCATGGAGCATCTGATGCGATCCTCTGCCGGGCCTTCCCATCCACACTCAGAGGATCCGCCCGAACCTGGTTCAACGCCCTGAAACCAGGTTCCATCGATTCGTTTGATGAGCTGAGCCACCTTTTCATTGGCCAGTTCGTCAGCAGCCGCCGCCACCGACGGAGATCCGACTCCCTCTCCGAAGTCAAGCAAAGAGAGGGGGAGTCCTTGAGAAATTATCTTGGCCGTTTCAACAAGGCCATGTTGGAGGTGGACCACCTTAATCATGAGGTGGCCATGTCCGCCCTAGCGGGGGGAGTTTCAAGGAGAGCGACTTCTATTTGGCAATGGAAGTCAGCTACCCCCCGTGTCTGTCTGATATGATGGCCCTTGCGGACAAATACGCTCGGGTCGAGGAGTCGCGGAGAATGGCCCGCGCTGAACAGACGAAGAAGAGGCAAGAGCCCAAAGTTCCCGACAGACACCGCCCTGTCCGTCGGCCAAGCCCACCTCGCCGCCAAAGAGTCCCTCCGCCGCCGCCAAGGAATCGCTCCCGGAGTCCCCCTAGGCGATTCGATCGCTACACTCCGTTGACTGTGCCCCGGGCACAAATCCTCATGGAGATAGAGCGCCAGCTTCCCCGACCAGTGCCTCTCCGAGGGAACCCAACCCGGAGAGATCCCGCCAAGTACTGCCGCTACCATAGGGAGCATGGCCATGACACTGAAGAATGCTGGCAGCTGAAGAACGAGATCGAAAGACTGATTCGGCGGGGACGGTTGGACCAGTTCAGAAGGGCACCCGAGCCACAGCAGCAGGGAGGTGATCGCCAGCCTGAGCTCCCACAACTCCCTCCTCCACCAAATCCGCCAGTGGTTGGCCGCATCAACATGATTGAAGAGGCCGGCGGATCGGGCTCCGGGGGCAATGGTGATGCACCGGTGCCAAAGAAGGCGCGCACGGGCGAGCTCTCCTTTTCTGATGATGATCTTCTTGGGATACAGCTTCCCCATGAGGACGCACTTGTTGTCTCCCTAAATTTGAACAATTATGATGTAAGCCGAATCCTGGTTGATAGTGGAAGCTCGGTGAACGTTTTGTACCTCGATGTGTTTGCCAGGATGAAATTGCTCATGGAAAACCTTCGAGCCGTGGATTCCACCTTGATGGGATTCACCGGCGACGTCATCATCCCAGAAGGAATTGTCACCCTGACGGTCCGCGCAGGAACCTGGCCCTTTGTAACCGTTGTACAAGCCGACTTCCTAGTGACCGACCTCAGGTCCCCATATAATGCCATATTCGGCAGGCCCGGCTTGATGTCTCTTAAGGCGGTTGTTTCTATCCCGCATCTGTCGATGAAGTTCCCCACCGAGCAAGGAGTTGGAGTAGTTCGGGGAAGTCAGGCCATGGCTCGGCAATGTTTTGTCACGAGCCTTCAGTCCAGAATTCCCGAGGTTGACGGGCTAGACGCCCGCGAAGATTTCGCCGAGCAACGGGGAGAACCGGTGGAAGAGCTGGAAGAAGTACCGCTGGACGTAGCTCGGCCCGACCGAACCACAAAGGTCGGGTCGCTGCTTGAGGGAGAGCCTCGTCGCGAGCTAATCAGATTCCTCCAAAGCAACGCGGACATCTTCGCCTGGACCGCCTCCGACATGCCAGGAATTAGCCCCGAAGTCCTCGTCCATCGTCTCAATGTGGACGAGATGCACAGGCCCGTTAAGCAGAAAAAGAGAAGCTTCGCCCCAGAGCGGCAAAAGGCCATTGAAGAAGAGGTCGACAAACTCATCAAAGCCAACTTTGTCCGAGAGGTAAACTACCCCAGTTGGCTGTCAAACGTCGTCATGGTGAAGAAGTCGAATGGCAAATGGAGGATCTGCATCGACTTCACCGATCTCAACAAGGCATGCCCGAAGGACAGCTTCCCTCTCCCTCGGATCGACCAGCTTGTGGATGCCACCTCGGGCCACCAAATGCTGTCATTCATGGATGCCTATTCGGGCTACAATCAGATCCGGATGGCCCCCGAGGATGAAGAAAAGACAGCCTTCATAACCGACCGAGGTACCTACTGTTACCGAGTTATGCCTTTCGGTCTTAAAAATGCAGGAGCGACCTACCAGCGCCTGGTCAACAAGGTGTTCAAGGAGCAAATCGGCCGGAACATGGAGGTGTATGTGGATGATATGCTGGTCAAAAGCAAGGAAGCGCTGCGGCATGTTGAGGACCTCGCGGAGAGCTTTGCCACGCTGCGCAAGTATGGAATGAAGCTCAACCCAACCAAGTGCGCCTTCGGCGTCAATTCTGGGAAGTTCCTCGGATTCATGGTCTCCCAGCGCGGCATTGAGGCTAACCCTCAGAAGATTCAAGCTCTCCAACAAATGGCGCCCCCAGCGTCCATTAAAGAGGTCCAGCGCCTGACCGGGAGAATAGCGGCCCTTAACCGCTTCGTAGCTCGGTCAGCCGAGAGGTGCCTCCCCTTCTTCAAAACCCTCCGATCGGCCAAGAATTTCCAGTGGACTCCTGAATGCCAGAAATCATTTCAAGATCTCAAGAAGTACCTCGGCTCGCCTCCACTTCTTAGTAGTCCGGTCCCAGGGGAGACTCTGTTTCTGTATCTGGCCGTTTCCGAGGGAGCAGTTTGTTCGGTACTGGTCAAGCAAGAAGGCAAGATCCAAAGACCGATCTACTATGTGAGTAGGCTGCTCCGCGACGCGGAGACGAGGTACACCAGGATCGAGAAAATAGTGCTTGCCTTGATTACCTCGGTCCGGAAGCTGCGACCATATTTCCAAGCACATTCAGTGACGGTCCTGACCGATCAACCCATCAAGGCGGTGGTCCACCGTCCAGAAACATCGGGGAGGATGACCAAATGGGCCGTCGAACTAAGCGAGCACGACATACAATTTCAACCTCGCCCGGCCATCAAAGCTCAAGTGCTGGCCGACTTCCTCCTTGAGTGCACCATCCCGGAAGACGGCTCTACCCCAAAAAGTCCCGAAGGACCAAAACCTGAAGCTCGGTGGCTCCTTCACGTCGATGGGTCGTCCAACGCCCATCATTCCGGTGCGGGTTTGGTTCTCACCAGCCCGGAGGGGATGATCTTCGAATATGGCGTCCGATTCTCCTTCCCGGCTTCCAACAACGAAGCCGAGTACGAGGCCCTATTAGCCGGTCTCCGGATCGCCCGCAACCTGAAGGTGGAAAAGATTAGCGCCTTCACCGACTCTCAGCTGGTGGCCGGCCATGTGCGAGGGGAGTTTGAAGCCCGAGAACCCAATATGGTTCGATATCTCCAAGAGGTGCGCGGCCTACTTCCTCACTTTTCAGAGTTTGAAATTATTCAAATTCCTAGATCGGAAAACGCCCGTGCCGACCTACTCTCCCGATTGGCAACCACGGAGACAATGGATGCTGAACAAAAATTCCATCTGGAGACTCTGGAGAAGCCGAGTATCATGGAAGCTGACCGGGTGATGCAAATCGAGACCGAACCATCCTGGTTCGACCCTATCCTCAGCTATCTTAAAGAAGGGTCGCTCCCGTCCGACCGAAGGGAGGCCAGGAAATTGAAGCTGCAGGCGACCCACTATGTATTGATTGACAGCCAGCTTTACAAGCGGTCTTTCTCCATGCCGCTGCTCAGATGCCTCCGCCCATCCGAGGCGGACTACGCTCTACGGGAGGTACATGAAGGGATCTGCGGCAACCATCTGGGAGGCCGGTCCCTGTGTCACAAAGTGCTACGGCAAGGCTATTATTGGCCGACCATGCAGAAAGATGCGGACGATCTAGTCCGAGCCTGTGACGCCTGCCAGAGGCATTCGAGCATCCAGAGGCTCCCCTCCGCCGAGCTAGTTTCCATATCCTCCGCCTGGCCCTTTGCCAAATGGGGGATGGACATCCTCGGCCCATTCCCGTTGGCGACAGGACAGCGAAAATTCTTATTTGTCGCCATTGACTACTTCACCAAATGGGTTGAAGCGGAAGCAGTTGCCCAAATCACCGAAGCCCGGGCCAGAGACTTTGTGTGGAGGTCCATCATCTGCCGGTTCGGCCTCCCCCACACCATAATCACCGATAACGGCAAGCAGTTCGACAATTCCAAATTCCGCCAATTCTGCGAAGAGCATGGAATTCGTCACCACCTTACTTCGGTCGGGCACCCACAAGCCAACGGAGCGGCCGAGGTAACCAACAGGACTCTCCTCCAAGGAATCAAAGCTCGCCTCTCTAGAGCCCAAGGCAGGTGGGCAGATGAGCTGCACCATGTCTTGTGGGCCTATCGCACCACTCCGAGAATCCCAACGGGCGAGACCCCATTCCGAATGGCTTTCGGTACGGAGGCCGTCATCCCTGTGGAAGTGGGCCTCCCATCTTTGCGGGTGGAGAGTTACTCGGAAGAAGCCAGCAACGAGCAACTCCGCACCAACCTCGACTTGGTGGAGGAAGTCAGAGAGAAGGCCCGATCAGGACGGCCGCCTATCAACAGAGGGTGGCTCGGTACCATGCCTCCAGAGTTAAGGGGAAGACTTTCCTACCTGGCGACCTTGTCCTCCGGAAAGCTTCTGTATCCAAACCGCTGGAGCAAGGAAAGCTGGCGCCGAACTGGGAAGGCCCGTACCAAGTCACGGAGGTCATTGGGCCAGGAACCTACAAGCTGCAGGACCTCGAAGGGAAATCCGTCCCCCGAACGTGGAACTCGGACAACCTCCGCAAATACTATCAATAGGGTATGTCCTTTACGCCCCGCCAGTTGTCTATTTTCCCACAACTTATTCTGTGAATCGGTTATATCCCATATTGCCATAAATCGTAAATGGAAATAGATGCTGCTTATCAATCCTCGGCACGACCGAGCTATCTGCTTGAACAGGAAAATCTCCGAACCTTGGCAGGGCCAAGTAAAATATTTCTCCGAACCTCGGCAGGGCCGAGCAACAAATCTCCGAACCTTGGCAGGGCCAAGTAAAATATTTCTCCGAACCTCGGCAGGGCCGAGCAACAAATCTCCGAACCTTGGCAGGGCCAAGTAAAATTTCTCCGAACCTCGGCAGGGCCGAGCAACAAATCTCCGAACCTTGGCAGGGCCAAGTAAAATTTCTCCGAACCTCGGCAGGGCCGAGCAACAAATCTCCGAACCTTGGCAGGGCCAAGTAAAATATTTCTCCGAACCTCGGCAGGGCCGAGCAACAAATCTCCGAACCTTGGCAGGGCCAAGTAAAATATTTCTCCGAACCTCGGCAGGGCCGAGCAACAAATCTCCGAACCTTGGCAGGGCCAAGTAAAATATTCTCCGAACCTCGGCAGGGCCGAGCAACAAATCTCCGAACCTTGGCAGGGCCAAGTAAAATTTCTCCGAACCTCGGCAGGGCCGAGCAACAAATCTCCGAACCTTGGCAGGGCCAAGTAAAATATTTCTCCGAACCTCGGCAGGGCCGAGCAACAAATCTCCGAACCTTGGCAGGGCCAAGTAAAATATTTCTCCGAACCTCGGCAGGGCCGAGCAACAAATCTCCGAACCTTGGCAGGGCCAAGTAAAATATTTCTCCGAACCTCGGCAGGGCCGAGCAACAAATCTCCGAACCTTGGCAGGGCCAAGTAAAATATTCTCCGAACCTCGGCAGGGCCGAGCAACAAATCTCCGAACCTTGGCAGGGCCAAGTAAAATATTTCTCCGAACCTCGGCAGGG
>UESW01000602.1:0-28606 GCA_900491605.1 Calamus simplicifolius | reverse complement strand
GGTAATAACAATCTCCCAAATTTCTCAACAAAAGATTCTCTCACTATTTTGTTCAAATTGGCAGCCTCTACACCCCAATTCGAAGAATTATTCTTAATTCTTTAGCGGGCACTAAGATCTACATAAACTACATACAGGCCCAAGTGAAGCTTGGCTAACCCATATGCATCTAAGAGTAGGTTCAAAACCAATTGTTTCCCCAAACAATTCTTAGTGTTCAGTTTTGCCCCATGTACCTCTTCAGCAGGCATGAAGTGCCTCCATGAAAGTTCTGGTTAGGTCCAACCATTAAATGATATAATCAGTGTAACCTATCAATAGACAACCAAGCCCGAGTGAAGCTCGGCTCACCTGACTGTTTATTTAATAGTTACGCTGACTTATCATATAATGAATGATAATTCCGATGGTTGACAAGCACCAGGCATGGAGTGCCTCCAATGATTATCAAGACATCGGACTCATTATCACCCACCTTAATGGGAGGCTATGATCTAGTTATCATATAACTATTTCATTTTAAGGACCTAATAATTTTAGAGGATTTTAATAATATGAAGATAAATTGACTAATCAAGTTCTCCCACTGAATCTATGAAATCGGTAGAATGAAACAAGATTAAGTCAGGTTAAGTGGCACCTAAATCAGTCATACTGATATCCTTACAGGCATGGGTCAACCCGAATCAGGTAAATGATCTGAATCATAAATGGTTCACCACAATGACCAGGTGAGAGAGATCGATGGGAGGGATATGCCATTAACTCGTTAAAGACGCATCAATACGAGTAGCTCCCAATTAAAAACCATTCGATCGTTGATCCTAGAGCAACTTGCCATCCCACCTTGACATCATATGGTTAACCAATTCTGATTTGACCATCTAATAGATTCATGCTCAACCACGGAGCCTAATCTACTTCCATTTGGTTTAATCAAAGAGAAGGACTTGATCAACTACAACTATTGTTTGATTTAGAGCATTCTTAACCTAATCTAATTAGATTGAACAAATACTCTTTTAGTCCAGTTGATTTAAACCTTAGAGTCTAACCCTTTATGGACCCGATTTAGCTAACCCAAATGATTAAATATATTTCATGTTAACATATCATATATTTCAATCAAGCATAATGTTACTACTCATAATTCCTATATTTAGATCATATCTAAAAAAAAATTATGAACTAATATTTGACATTCAAATAAAACTCTCATAAATATTTGTATGTTTTATAACATAGACATCATGCCATCATATATCATATCTATGTTTTATACTAAACATGCAAATATTATGGTTTTATACAACATCAATATGTATCAAATATAAAATATCTTTTGAGAGTGTGTGTAATCTATGTTTTGATGCCAAAGCATAATTTAAATTTCTTTAAACAAAGCATCAACGATAAAACAATCGCACGGCAATATGTCACAGAATACCTCATTGAATGGGTAATTCGGATTTTCAATCCACCTGTGACCATATGGCCTTGTGATAAGTTTTAGCCATAATTACACAATTAATAAGAATATTAATTTACATGCAATAAATTAGATCATTAACGAAACCATGGCTCTGATACCATTTGTAGGGAGAAATAGTCTCCGAGGCATGCATATTTTAAAAATTGATAACTATTATCATTGCGGAAATTAAAAGATTACATATTAATCTATCTAATATGCATCAAGATCATATCTTTGCCTATATATTCAGGGTCGTTTGATCTAAAATATGCATATAAAAATATCAAGATCATATCTTGATCTTCAAGATGACTAGTCACACTATTATCTTGAAGCCTGCCTTAAGATCTAGGGATCAAATCACTTACCTTAAGAACAGTAGGTAAATCCTTATTGCTCTGCAGCCGTTCAATCGTCCGGCCTCTAGTATCGTCCACGCGAAGCCCCGAATGATCAGATTTCGGGAGTGCTAGCTCGCGGAAAAATAGCTTTGCTGATCTTGAATCCTCTCACTTGAATCTTCCTCAAGATCCACCAGGCTTCCGCTAACACCAGAATCACCAGGATTTTCTATTCTAACATTTTAGAATTACAATCCACGACAATTTAGAATTACAATCCATGACAAATCGTGTATTGTTGTTCTATTTTTTGTTCTGTGTTCTCTGGTGAGGGAATGCCCTCTATTTATAGTCTAGATTTAGCCTTGACATTTAATTCTGACATTTAAGAATCCATCGTTTGGCAAAAGCGAAGAGACGCCGAAGGGGCGGCGCTTGGTTTAATTCCGATGTTCGGAGAAAACCAAGGAGTCGCGGCGTTTGGTTTAGTTCCGTCGTTCGGAGAAAACCAAAGAGACGAGGGATAAATCCGACGTTCGGTAAATAAATGTCATGCATTAAATTCTATCTCATGAGATGAGATTTTAGCCATCTCATCATATGAGATCCATATTCGAGAGGTTTGGGTTCTGATCTGAATTTATTTGACTTAACCCACATAGATCATGGTCCAAGCCCAAATCAAATTTGGCTAGTCCTGAATCTATTTAAATTCAAATCAAGTCTAATTTCAAATCAATATTTGAAATTGACTTGTCCTTCTAATAGACTTAAACCAAATTGAATCTTATTCAATTGTACTTAACCCAATTGAGATAATTCAATCAATCAAATTGATTAATTAAATCATATACGATTCTCAATCGTTGATCAGCAAATAGATCATCCTAGGAAACTTCTATGCGTGTGACTCTCTAGGTTTGAACCTAAGCCGGTAGCATAGAAACAACTTTCTATACTAATCGATGTGCCCATCTAGCAATGGAACCCGACGTCCGGATAGGTCGAAGAGTTGCCGAGCAAACTCCAAGAACCCTAAGAAACAGTTACCGTATAATTCATCCTCTTGACCACAAATGCTAAGGATGGCTTAAGAGCCTGTCAACTCTAAATAGCAAATCCATAAAGTGATTTCAACTTTAGTGATCATGTGACTTTCACATGAAGTGCCTTGGCCAAGGTCTTGCTAAATTGAAACACAAGCATTTCTCCTTTTAATGGGATAGGTCAAATTCCATCTTGATCCACAACTGACTACCACAAGTACTTGACTGCACCCAGTAACCTTTCGTAGCTGGATTAGAAATCCAGGTGGTCCGGCACCTAAGTACAATGAGTTGCTTGTAAGCCACTGGTTGTGATCTTCAGGTCTGAAGGATACTTATACCTATATCTTCTCGGATTAACTCTTGACAGCAGAGTATCCGGAAATGAGTCACGTTCGGTGAAATGTACTCCTACACTTTCACCTGTATGTCATACCAGTGTCTCTACACTCCTTGGTTAAGAGGATAACCAACAAATATGATATACAATGTCCTATAATTGATAGTACTATGGCCCTGTCATAGTATATCATTTGGTCGCGAACTCTTTTAAGGACCTTCTAAGATAAATCCTCCTTTATCGTGAGGAAGATCCTAAGGGCTTCATTACTTTCAGGAGTATTAAGAAGATGTTCTTGTAATGAATAAACTGCCAAATAACTTTTATTAATATATCAATTTATATATAATTTACATCAGCACAATCATCAAATGATTGGCTTTAGGATACAATTCCCAACATAGGCCAGTATGAGACCAACTTGAAATAGACCAGGCCCAAATTAGCTTTAGGTCTAACATTTAGACCAAATTCTACCAACCACTTAGTAGGCCTCAATCACATGGGTTTTGATATCATATCAACTCTAAATTTTTAAATTGGACCCAAATTGAAATGGTCCACTTGATTAAGTTAGTTTCTTGGGGGATTTGATCAACTTTAAAGTCGGGTCCTAATTTAAAACCTATGATTGCTCCATAAGTTGGGTTAAGTTTGGATTGTGAGTTGCACCTAAAATGATCGATGGTTATGATGTTGTTGCTTCTTAAAATGTCATTAAGAGTTAAAAAGAAAATAATGTATGAAGTATTTGACCTCATTGATCAAATAAAGTGTGAAGTGGATGGTCACAATTGAATTTACTAATTAAGACAAAAGAGTATTTAAGAACAAATAATTATCCCACTAATCAATTGAGGTGGAGAATTTGATGGTCAATATTGACCTCTCTTGCTCATCAAGAGAAAGAAGTATTTAATGGATAGATATTTCAGGCCTGACTATGTTATTTTCACAAGAAAGCATCTTAAATTGAGATAAATAGAGAGGCAAACATTGTAAAAGTTATGTAATAATAAGGCTACGAATACTCATTTTAAGTTGGCTTAGTCAAGTCCTACTCCATAATCATTCACTATCAATAAAGATTATTACAACAAAAATTTCATACTTAAATCTATACCTCAATACAAACAATTAACTCATATACAATCTTTACAAATCTCGCACATAACTACTTGTCTCCTCAAAATTGCTCACCCATAATAAGATCCTTACAAAACCCTTTATAGAATAGCAAGATTTATTTTTGAAGCAAGTTCCAATGAAGTAACGCTATGAAAGAAGATAATCCAATTCAATGAAGAATTTAAGCAAAATCTTGTTAGATATTCAAGCTAACTCCAATAAGAAAATTTCATAAAAAGAAGACATTTCAATCTAATAATCAATTTCGTCAAATGCTAATAGGAAAACTCTAAAAAAGATATTCCAAAATGATAAGAAATTCAAGTCAAATATGTCAACAAGGAAACTCTGCATAAAGAAGAAACTCCAACCACCTTCTCTTGAATATTATTAAGCCTTAAATCCAAAAGAAACTTTCATCATGATGTATCCAAATTCTCCTCTTTGTCTACTACTATCTATAAACTCTATCATTTATCTTATAATACACTTCATCTTTAATAGTACTCCCAATTAACTTGTGCAATAAAAGCTTTCTCTTCATTTTTGCCAAAGCATCTCTATTAACCTTTATAATTCCACCTCTTACATGGTACTCATCACCCAAAAAATTTAGTTGGCCCAATGAAGTTGGATTCTTTACCACCTTTAGCACATTCCTCACATTACTAAGAGTTTTTATACTATCATACATATTAACTTTCACATTATGAACTTTCAAGACCTTCAATTCAACATCATTGCCTAAAGTAATAAATCCTTCAATGTACGTCATATATGTATCAAACCAATCTCTATTTTGACAAATAAGAAAGAAGCATGCATAATATAAAATCCATGAATCTTTCGATGAGTCCTTACCTTTTTGATTATAAGAGCAGTATCATCTTTAGCAATATCTTTAGCAATAATATCATCTATAAATTTCTCAAGACTCTTCTTGAGCGTTCAAATCAACCTTCATATTCCTATATTGGAATTGAATATGCCATGTCTCATGATAGTAGTAGTGCCCTTTACTCACCCTAGGTTTAGAATTTGATCTAAACTTCTTATTAAATTATTTCTATGTCAAATACTCTTACCATAATCTAAATTTGTTTTAAGTTCTCTATTGCTAGGTCTTTCAAACCTCTCATTCTTTAGGACAACTGTAGTTAGCTCCACCCCTCTAAGAGTTTCCAACACATAATATAGTGACCAAATTATTATATGAGAAGGTAAGAGATGCCAACAATAATAGTCTTATCTTTCACTTTGGTTTTAACATCTATACTTGTCAACAAAGTAATCAATTTATTGCAGGCATAGTTGTTAGAATCGGACCAAACCAGCCGGTTAAATCGGTTGAATCAAGACCCAAAGGCCAAGTCGGTCCAGTTTTAACATAAAATCGGATGTGTAAGAGACCCGGAATACCCGGTCAACCCGTTCAGTTCATCCGTGAATCGGTCAACCCGTCCGGTTCACCCATGAACCAGTCTTTTATGGCATTAAATATTAAAGTTTATTATCATGTTGACCTTAAATTTTTTTATCAAAAATTTATTTTTAATAATATAAATATATTTTATATTAAAATAATTAAATTGATGGTTCAATCAATGACCCAATGGTTGAACCAGTGACCCGGTGACCCAAGCCTTTGGCCGGGTCGATATTCGAGCCGGGTCTGATAACTATGATTGTAGGTATTAAGATGATCTCTAATGTCCATATATTTTTTCATCTTTAGCTAATACAACCTTTTCAACTAGATAGCTTGTGAGTGACTACAAATCTATATCTTCTCCAACTTTCTTTATAACCATTGAGTAGCCTCATTCAATACAATATATTTCATCTCAAATGCAATTATATTATGCTCACTACTTTCATCCCAAGTTTTTTCTAATCTGTATCACTTATGATAGCTAACTTTTTTTCCTTGCTATATAATGTCTTGACTAACTTGTGCGGTATTAAAATATCCTTTATGGTACTCTACTATAAATATTACTAGGTTCATCTACATGTTTGTTTTGATCTTATAACAAATTTCCACAAGAGATAATTTGCTTGGATGCATGTGCAAAATTAATCAGGTCACCTGATTTCAGATTTTAGCACACATTAATCTCTAACAATAATAGTAGTAGTAGTAGTAGCAACAGTAGTAATAATAATATAAGGCTTCAATACCCTTTTTGGCTTCGATTAATCAGGGCCATAGTTAGTCATACTCTAAGAAAGGTTTGGGTAAAATTTATAAACTAATATGAGGAATATACTATATGCCTTGCTTTGACAAGTCCATAACTATTCTTCTTTGCATGAAAGAAGTTGAGCTCACAATTAACAAGTAAAATTATGCTTGTATATATATATATGCCCTATCTGATTTCTATAACGAGTCCAAGATACAATCTCTTTTTTACCATGTTCACTATTTGCAAACTATGATATGGTTTATATGTTTGAATTTGATAATTGTTTTATACTTTAAGGCTTGTATATTATTTAATACTGGTTCTACCCACTCTTTTATTTCTACATCATTTGTTGACATGCTTGAATTGTTATCTAAGCCCTTAGAATTGACCCTTCACATCACTACCTCCATGGAAAATGAGATATCATTTGATTTTGTAAGTCATATATCTTTAGAATTTTCGATTAGGAGTCTTAGGCTGATTTGATTCTAATAAAAATGAATGGGTATGATATTATACTTGATATAGTTTTTTAAATATGATTGCTACTAGAAGAGGGTCTCATTTGTGTATTGTTAATGGCTTAATTTTACATTTCTTGGTGTAGTTCCAAATTGGGAATCAAAACTTTTTGGATAGTTTAATTTTCTTAGCTTAGCTCCACTTTAAAAAGCAAGGAAAAGGGCAGTTAAATAGTCTTTTATTCTAGTGGTAGATGAACATCCTGATATGTTTCCATAGGAATTGTCAAACATGCCACTTCTTAGGTTTCTGGATATATTCATCAATTATTCTTCTTCATTAGCTTTTCTTTAGATTCATTAGAATTTGGTTCATCCTTGGTTGGCACACTTAGGTTGATCAGGGTTTCTTGTTGAATTTATCCGAATTATTAGTTCTTTATTAAGGGTTATTGTTGGATCTTCAGTTGCTAATTTATTGGATTTTGCTATTAGTTAGTCTATGATGGATGAATACATTATGTCTTTTTCACAATCTAGAATTAATTCATCTTCTTTGAGAGTCATAATTCTTGGTTTAGTCCATTCAAGATTGTGGAGGTAGTTTGCGTGCATTAATAAAATTTTGGTTGGCTGAGCTTTTGAGAACCGGTTATTGTGTCTCAATTTGTTAAGCATTTCTAATCTTATAATCAATAAACGGCTTCTTTTTTCTATCTTTATAGATTTCTCAGTGTTTGGTTAAAGCAATGGTGTGTCAGAGAGGCTACAATCATGATTAATATTGTTTCTTATTTTCTTATATTCATTATGGTTGTACTATTGCTTCTAATCAATTCTAGAAATATTCCTAACTTGGGTCCATGTCTTTGTCTTCTATTACACGCTTGTGATTGAGTCTGCATGCAATATATCTTGCACCTATAAATCAACAATTAGAGGAAGATATGTCTTTTATAGAGAGACAAGTATAGTTTATTGCAAAAAGGAGAAGATTCTACATATAAAAGTCATTCTATTAGTGAAGGTCCAATGACAACACGACAAGCTTGAAAAGGCTACTTGAGAAACCGAGGTTGAAATGCAACAACGATATCCAACCTTGTTTGATTATAGGTTTGTTAAATTTTAAGGATGAAATCTTTTAAAAGGGGTGGAAGATGTGATGGCCGTAGTCCTAATTGGTTCATAATTATGCATATAATTGCATTTTATATAGTTATTTGAAAAGTCCTTTCCTTAGCAAATTTTAATTCTTAAGCCAATATATCTATAGGTTTCCTATTATATAAATCATATTTGTTGTTTCATTCCAATCCTTAAATTAGGTTGAAAAGCAAATAGGGTTTGCTTGTAAACTTGATACATAATATTAAGAAAAATATTAAAAACAAAAAAAGTATACGTGAAACCTTGATGGATAATGCCAAGACCTTAATTGTATTGTTAATCTCTAATATAATCCTAATCAATTCTTAACCATACTTAACCAAATTAAGCATGGAATTAGGGTGGGAAAAAAAGAAAGGACAAAATGATATTTTTTTTTTCAAATAGTGATGAAACTACAGCATTTTTCATACAATATATATGCCCATTTTTTAAAACATAATAGAACAATTTAGTGGCATCTAATAAATATTACCTAGAATATTAAATACAAATTTAAGAAAAAATTATAGCAACATTCAATGAATGCTACTATAGATCCATCTTTTAAGGAATATTTCCTCAATGCTACCATTCTTTTGAAGTTTATATTGGCTTTATGAAAATGCCCCCATAGATAAATATTAAGTGGCATAGTTTTGAATTGCATAAATTCATAAATGCCACAATAGACGTTTCACAATGTTTTCCAAATAGCAACATGTTGAGGGGTAAAATTATCGTTGCATAAATAATCATGCAAGGGACTAGGATTAACCCTGACTCCCACGTACTGAACAATACCTGCTAAAGATAAGTCAGCCTCAGTAAATCGGGGCGCCTTAGCCTCTCACAGAGCCAAGGATTCCTAAGGCGCGGATCACATCCCTCGGCCTCAGCCGAGCTATATCGTCTCTCGGCCTCGGCCAAGCTATATCGTCCCATCACATCTCTCGGCCTCAGCCGAGCTATATCGTCCCTCGGCCTCAGCTGAGCTATATCGTCTCTCTCGGTCCCGGTCGAGCTATCCGACTGTGCCTCGTCAGATGAATCATTATATGCCCCGGCTAGACCGGGCACTCAAGGACCTCTGTGGAATTCGGTGCGGGAGAGTTCAAATTCGTAAGATTTCAAACAGAAATCATATCTGAGAGTGGCCTAGGACCTGCGAGAGTGGCCCAGAGCCCTAGAGCCTATATACTCACCAAATCTCAAGACATCAACCAGCTCTCCCATCCGTCGATCCTCTAACCAACAAGATGCGAATCTTAATGACCTCATAACAAACTGGATTCAAATCCTAACGACTTTTGGACCCACGACGCTTCCAGGGAATCAGGTGATCCTCTATAAATAGAGTCATCTGCCGACTCCTCAGGTATACGCACTTGCTCACTAGCACACTCTCCTTCTGCCTTGGCTTCCCTCATTTTCCACCATTAGCGCTCTGCTCAGAGCTCTCGAAAGGCCACCCTTGGAGAGACTCTTCAGCGAGAGCCTTCTCCTCTTATTTGTTGATTGCCGATCTTCGCTGACTTGAGCGTCGGAGGGTCTTCCGTGGAGGGCCACCCCCAACGCCTCTCGTGTGAGGACTGTTTTGCAGGTCCGCCCAGGAGGGAGCCCGTCCCAGAGTCCGATCGCGCTCGAATCGGAAGACAGATTTCAGCAGCAACACAACATAAATTTATATGATGTGCTATAACAACATTTATAATACAATAATAATCCTATTTGCATCAGTTGTACTTGAATTTCTTTATATATGTCTATAAATGCCACCATATAAATTTGTATGTACTATCAAAAGTAATTGATTGCAATATTAAAGTCATATCCAAAATGCCAACCTTCAAAGTAAAAGCATCTTTGTAGTCTGAGGCAATATCCACATAAATAATACCAAACACAACATCAAACTCAAAATGTTTGTACATCCAAATATAAATGTGAATATTAATCGATGCCAAGTGTGATCAAGTCCTCTTCCCAAGCGAAGCACAAATCTACCATGGATCAAATCATTTGATTAGAAAATACTTAGCAGCTTGTGTGAGATTCAAAATAAATTTTTATTATTACTTCCCATTCATTGATATTACATATCAAAAGAGTTTTTGACAAATGAACTTAGGAAAAGACTTTGTACACCGCCTCCGGTGCAGCAAGTCCTACGTGGGCTGCACCGTTCTTTTTATTGGTCCACATACACACGATACCCATTAAAAAATGTTAAGACATCCCAAGAGAAAAACTTACGACACCCTAGTTTTAAGCTTACGACACCGTAGTTAAAAGTGAAGACACCCATTCAGAAAAAAAAAAAAAACTCATGACATCCTAGTTTTAAACTGATGACACCCTAGTTTTAAACTTAAGACACCCGTTCAAAAAGGTGTCTATACATATTCCAAAAAAAACTGAATGGGTATTAATGTACGTCACGTCAAAATTAAATAGCTATTAAGAAAGAAAAAAAAGACACCCTAGTTAAGAAAGCCACGACACCCTAGTTATAAAACTAAGACACCCGTTAAGAAAGCAAAAAATACTTACGACACCCTAGTTATAAAGCCAGGACACTACAGTTATAAAGCCACGACACCCATTCGTCTGTACACAAATTCCAAAAAAAGCTGGTATTAATGCACATCATGTCAAAATAAAGACACATATTAAAAAAACAAAAAAAATACTTACGACACCCTAGTTATAAAGCCACGACACTGTAGTTATAAAGCCACGATACCCACTCGTCTGTACATAAATTCCAAAAAAGCTAGTATTAATGCACGTCATGTCAAAATAAAGACACATATTAAAAAAAGCAAAAATAACTTACGACACTCTAGTTTTAAGCTTACGACACCGTAATTATAAAGTCAAGATACCCGCTCAAAAAGCAAAAAAAAACTCACGACATCTCAGTTTTAAACTCACGACACCCTAGTTTAAGCTTAAGACACCCGTTTAGAAAAGTGTCTGTACATAGATTCCAAAAAAAAGCTGAACGGGTATTAATGCACGTCAGACAGCTTTTTTTTGAAAGTTGTGTACATATACCTTTTCTGAACGGGTGTCTTAAGCTTAAAACTAGGGTGTCGTGAGTTTAAAACTGGGATGTCGTGAGTTTTTTTGCTTTCTAAATGGGTGTCTTGACTTTATAACTACGGTGTCGTAAGCTTAAAACTAGGATGTCATAAGTTTTTCTCTCGGGATGTCTTAACATTTTTTAATGGGTGTCGTGCGTATGTGGACCAATAAAAAGGAACGGTACAACCCACGTAGGACTTGCTATACCGGAGGCAGTGTACAAAGTCTTTTCCATGAACTTAACTGATATTGCACACCTCAAGGCCCATGATTCAAAAATATAATAACTATGGTGTAGAGATAAATCCTCAATCCCATTCAAAGCATCTACATTCTAGATTTTTTTTTTGTAAATAAGTTTAATTGTAATTGAAAAAAGGGATAAGAGATCAATGCAAATAAGACATTGTTGTGGTTTTCAATTATGTGAAAATTACTATCATAATGATGCAAATAATATTTCTAAATGTGAACATTCTAGTCATCAAATTAATTCCAAGGACTGCAAGACAATAATAACCGATAAGCCCTATCCCATATATAGGCTAACATCTAAATAAAAATCAATGTAGATCATATAGAAAAGTGATTGATTGTCAACTCTAAGGCTATCATCAAAATTTTTTTGATTGATTAATATGAAAAATCAAAATTATCATACCTTTTATTGTTATATTATCATACCTTTCATGTGTTATTTGTAGTCCTATTTGATAGTAAGTCTATAAATAGTCATTGTTTCTAATCAAGTCTATAAAGTTCACTCATCTATCTTCCATAACCTAATTCCCTTGAAGTTTGTTGAAAAGAACAATTCAATGAAAACAAAAAGAATCAAATCAAAATGCAAACCTCCTTAGTTGATCTCCTAAGCCTAGAAGTAGGCTTGGGCGAGCCCTTAGCGCATTGGGTTGACATGATTTCTCATCAAGATAGTGGTTAAGCTCAAGCTAATTTAGATTGTGTTGCCTAGATATAGTAACCCAAGAGAGGGGATGAATTGGATTTTTCAAAAATTAATAGACTAACTAGCAAGTATGTGCACTTAAATATTTTTCACAATTAAAGCAAGTGTAGCGCGGTGAAGATAATATGCAAGCAATCACAGAATATATCACACACAAACACAACAAGATTTATAGTGCTTCGGTGCCAACCCTGCACCTACATCCATTCCCCAAGAACCCTTGAAAATTTCACTAACACCACTAGCCTACTGGCTAGCAACTTGTTTATGGGCATAAGCAAGCCTTACACACTAGCCTTCTAAGCTAGTCTTTTATTATGGGTACAAGAGGACCTTACACACTAGCCTTTCGAGCTAGTCCTCTTATTTACGGGTACAAAGAAATCTTACACACTAAACTTTCGAGCAAGCAAACTTATTTTCAAGCATAAGCAAGCCTTACAAGATCAAGCACAATAATATCAAGTTAATACAATAAGCTCCTAGAAATGAGTAGATAATCAACAAGAAATACTTTACAAATATTGAATAACACTTCTCAAGATGGCTTCTTCCTTTGAGCATGCCGAAATAATAATGAAGCCTTTGATAAACTTGAATGCTCTTCAAGAGTGGTTGAAACTTTTCACGCCACGCCAAGATGAAAAAATAAATTGTTCTTCAAGTGGTTTCTAAGATTTTTAATGTAGCTCACAAACTTTCTTTCAAGAATGAATCACTCTTTCAAAGGATTTTTCTCTCTTTTTCTTTCTTTTCTTCACTGATTTTTTTACTTCTTTTCATAGATTTTTCCGCTCTATTTTTTTGTTTTCTCTTTTTTTTTCCTCTGCTCAAGAATACTGATCAACATCTCAATATATAATCAATACAGAAAAATATACTGTTGCATGACCGTTGTGAAATAGAAAAGAGAGAGATAGCAGAAACAACACTTGACAAACTTAACTAAGGAGTTTGGCCATCTACGGTGAAAATTTGGTTGCCTAACTCCAGAGATTAGATGCCCAAGTGAAGAAATTTGAAGCCCCAAACAATAAAATCAATGGACTGAAAAATTAGAGCAAGAACAAGCTAGCAAGACGTCTGATTCCCAAATAAAAATAGCATCCCAAATTATAAAACGACAAGCCAGGGTAAAAGTAGCATGCCAATCCAAAAATCAGCAGCCTACTTTTGAAATCCGGCAGACCAAGTGTAGAACCGACAACCTATTTTTTGAAACAAAAAATCAGGCAAAAGTGCCAGCCGAGAGACTTGAAAAACAGCAAGCCAACATTCCAATTTAGCATTCCAACTTTTGAGCACAGAAGCCACCAGCCGTAAGCGCTAAAAAACTGGCAAGCCAACATCTTAAAATGACATTCTATCTTTTGAGCACAGAAAATTTACTGAGAGCATCAAAAATCCGGCAAGCCAACAAACAACGTTGGTGTGCTAATTTTTGAACATTAAGTTACCAGCCGAGAGGGTCATGAAATCGACAGACTAAGTTTGAATCTAGCAAGCCAATTTAGAACATAGAAATTTTTGAGAAGTCCAAACCGAAGCCATAGCAAAACCGGTAGGCTAATTTTAATAACCTGCAGCCCAAAAATAAGAGCTAGAAAGTCACACCGAAAGCCTCAAGAAACTAGCATGCCAAAACAAATATTGGTAAGCTAAAAATAAGCATCAGGGAGCCACATCTGAAAGGCAACAAAAATTGACAAGCCCATATGAAAATCAGCAAGCCAACAATAAGTGTCAAGGAGCTTTAGAAAATTGGCATCCCAATAGTTCAAATTTGCAAACCAAAATTTAAGAACCAGGCATCCATCTGAAGGCAACAGATAATTGATAGAGACAGAATCCGACATCGAAAAAATATCCTTTAAAGATTTCTTTGACAGACATTCAAAATATCATAGAGTTATAAATAAGAACTTGTAAGATAATTTAATCTAGTTCAAGATAATGCAAATATAATTAAACTTGAAAGTCATTTTATCGAATGAACCGTTCAAACATAAAACGTTGAAAATTGTCTAGTGACTATAAAATTTAAGTTTATTAAAAATAAGTTACTACAAGCATATTTATACATTACCTATGTACCTTTCATTTTGTATCACAATATACCTTGATTTGAAGTAACACCATCTTCTTGATGATTCATTTGAAATTTTTTTAACTCAATCACAAGATCATTAGTACCATACTTAATTATTTTATAGTTATCAAAATTAATATGAGGCCAATAATCTTTTTCTTTTTGATGATGACAAAACCATTAAGTATACAACAAAAAATAAAAAATTTTAATAATGATATTCCTTAATAACTTGAAGTATAAGACGGAGCGCGCCAAAATTTAGTGTATTGTACCAAAACTCTAAATTTTAAGAACACTTAAAATACGATATTTAAAAGATACATTGTATATAACTTTTCCTTAGGTTTTGAATATATGCATTGTTTTGAAATACTATAATATATGCATTTTTATATATGCCATTCTCTCTCCTTTTTAAATGTATGCTTTTCTCTCCTTTTAAAATACCACAATGCATGCTATTCTCTCTTATGAATGAATGTTTGCTATTCTCTTTCCATGATTGAATTCTTTCCCCCATGATTGAACTGTATGCTATTCTCTCTCCATTTTTATCATCAATCAAAAAGAGATGAAAGAATGCGCACAATTCTTCTGTTTGCCTTTTCTTAATAGTAACAAGGAGTAGTATAAATAAGGTACAAAAAGATCAATCTTTTAATAGCAATCATCATTCATAACTCAATTGATACCAATTAAAAAGCTATATTAAAACAAGGCAGCATGTTCTATAGTTTGATACCAATAAGAAAATGTATCCATATCATTGCATCATACAAGAGTTGATACCACTTAAGACATTTAATTCAATACATCAAATCACTTTCATACATCAAAGCACTTATTACAATAAGGCAATTAATGCTCAATTCATCATAGTACTTAATGTATCAAAGTATCTAATTATTCAAACAAATTCATTCTCTTCCTTTCTAATTTAAAAACATGTTAAGATACAATGTTAATAGGTACCATAAAAAAAAATGTTTGAGTTCATATATGCTTACATTCTTCTCCCCCTAAATATTTTAAATTTGATCTATAAGCAATAAAAATTTCATGCAAGAAATGATACCAATATCCTATAATCCAAGCATTCTATAAATGTATCATGCTAATCTCAATACATAGACATTTTATAGTAACTATCATATATCAAATATATATATATTTCATAAGATATTTTGCATCACCTCTATCAAGTCCTTTTCATTTCACACATAAACAATTAATTATAAGATATGATCAAGAAATGATACCACTGATAAAATAAGTATTTAATGATCCAAGACTCACAATAGAATTATGTCAAACAAGGGGCATACAAATCAAACCGATACCAATTGTTTCCGATTATGGGTCCATAACCCATGTCACCCAACAAATATACATTTGGATTTCTCCATGCCAAATTTCTTCAAGATTTTTTTGTTGTACATGAACTGGCTTATGAAGATTCTCTTCTTTGATTGCTTGATTTGAAGTTTGAGAATATAATTGAGTTCACCCATCATGCTCATCTCGAAATCTCCCTGCATGAACTTTGCAAAGTCTTGGCCTAAAAAATTATTAGTAGTACCGAATATAATGTCATTGATGCGTGTCGTAGCGCAATGATTAAAACACCTTAATTTCACTAATAAAACAGCGAGAATAAGGGATCGAATTCATAGGGACTTTAGCGGTTATCTTAAAATAAATTTATAAATTTAAATAATAGATAATTAGTAGTAAAAAATAATTAAGATATGATCTATCTTATAAGAGCACGATCCGTACCCATAGATCACGGTCCCCTTTTAAGAATAGATCAGTCAAGAATTATTTTCACTTAAATAGAATTCAATAAGAATTAAACATGAATAAAGTTTTATTTCATAGCATCTAAGAGTGCATATTAAAATTAAAATTAAAAATTTATTTTCTAACATTAAGAAGGCAACAAATTCTTCATGAACCGAACCAAAGATGAGCAGAACAGGCCGAAGATGGGCTGAACTGGGCTCTCTGTTCTTCCTTCACAGACGCCTCCAAGTCACGAACGTTCTTCGAGCAAAGCCTCTGCAGACGCCTCACGAACTCACAAACGCTCCTGGGAACTCCTCCGAACAGAGCCTCCGAGCCACGAACGCCTGCAGAACCTCCGGACGGACGCCTCACGAACCCACGAAACTCCTCCAAACTCCTGCAGAACTCCCAATGGCTCTCCCCAAACTCTACCCTTTGCTGCTATTTGTAGAGGCCCAGATGCGGAGAAGATGCGCTCCCTGTTTCCATATCAGATGCCCGAATGCAGACGATGCGGATGCAGAGAAATTCCAGAGAGATCGCGGACGGGATCAAAATTCCTTCCATATGAAGTTCACACTTCCCATTTGAGAATTTTCAATCCAATTTATTTCTTAATTGGTGGGGGAACGATTGAATTGGAAGAAAGAAGAATCAGGAGAAAAAAAAGGAAAATTCGTGTGAAAAGACGATGAACTCGGCAATTGGTTTGCCGACTTTGCTTTGAGATGCGTGTAGAAATAGATAAATCATTGTAAATTCAATTCCGAGCTCATTTTAAGTCCGATTTGAGTGCCGTTTGCGTCGTTGGACTCCTAAAATTGAGCTATTTAAGTTTATGGGGCTTTACCTAAAAATATTATAAAAATAATTAAATATTAAATAATAAAGGTAATTTGACCTATTAATTAATATGTTTATGGTGATTATTTGTGCGTTTATCACTCTCCCAACTTGAATCTTACTCGTCCTCGAGTAAAAAAGGAATCTAGAAATATGTAACAAGCTAGTCCAAGAATTGATAGTTATCTTACAATTCAAAGATTTTTCGGTTAGATCATAAGAGATGCTTCATTGGATTATCAAGTTTACCCATTTAGTGATAGAGTGCAGTCCATAAGAATTTATAGAAGTCTTTCTTCACCAACTTTTACTTCTCTGATTAAGTCTCTAATTAATTTGGGTTGGGTGTAGTGTCTTTTTATAATTTAGTCTTCTTATTTATTTATGTGCAATGTCCTAACCCCTTGCTTTCTAATTGACCCTTGTAGCGAGCTTTAGGCCAATGGCTCCCAAACTAATTGGTTTTAGGGCATTAGGTGTAAAACACCCCTCGGACTTACTAACTCGAGTCACTGATTCTACTTAGGTTCTTTACATTCTCACCTTTTTATGCGAACAACATCACTTGCTTAGGTGACGGGGCCCGGTTACTTAGTGAAAGATGTTAAGAACTTAATTTATTAACTTTAAGAGAGATTTTTTTTTTTTTCTCTTTTTTTGAATGACATTTTAACCCATACCCTTATTAAGTAGATTGTACTATTAAGATCAATGGTCAGGAGGGTCTAAAATTATTCTAAATTTTTTTTGGGCTAAACCCTACCTTTTATTAGGTTTTCTTAATAATTTATTCCTCAGTATCTCAAAAATAATCTAACCATTAATCATTCATTAATCAGACTGCTTGATTAACTTCAAATCGAGACAGAATTTGGTACACACATATTGATATTTTACTCGAGGATTTACTTATTCTTCCCCCCAACTTAATTTTCATTTCCTAATGGAAGAAAAATTACTTTCAAGGAAAGATACTACCTGGTAGAGTATTTGAAGGTTGGAGGTTTCATTGTTGCCATCTTCTTTCAATCTACTTCTGTTGCTCTTCTCTGGTCATACTAAAATAACAGAAAGTTAAAAATAACTGATAAACTGGGTTGCCTCCCAAGAGCGCTAAGTTTAAAGTCTTCAGCCAGACTATGCTACTCATTATGATAGTATTGGGTTCACAAGATCAATTGATTCAACAACTTCTCCTCATTAATTTCTTCTATATATGGTTTCAAACGTTGACCGTTTATCTTAAAAATATTTCCTTGCTTAGGATCTTTAAGTTCTATCACCCATGGGAAAATACTTGAGTTACTATAAAAGGTCCATTCCATCGTGAACGAAGTTTTTCAGGAAAAGATGTAATCTTGAATTGTAAAGCCATACTTTTTGATTTGGTTCAAAAGTTTTTCTATTAATAAATTTGTCATGATATGCTTTGGTTGTTCTTTATAAATTTTTGAGCTCTCATATGCATCATTTCGTAGCTCTTCTAACTCATTCAATTGAAGTTTTCTAATAACACCTGCCTTTTTCATATCATAATTAAATTGCTTGATGGCCCAAAATGCACGATGTTCCAATTCTACAGGTAAATGACAGGCCTTTTCAAATACGAGCCGGTAAGGAGACATTCCTATGGGAGTTTTAAATGCAATACGATAAGCCCATAATGCATCATCCAAACGTTTTGACCAATCTTTCCTATCGGGTCTCACCGTTTTTTCAAGGATATGTTTAATTTCTCTATTTGATATTTCAACTTGGCCACTAGTTTGGGGATGATAAGGTGTAGCTACCTTATGAGTAATTCCATATTTGTTCATTAATCCTTCAAAGTGTCTATTCGTGAAATGTGTACCCCATCACTAATTATAGCCCTTGGGCATCCAAAACAATTAAGGATGTTATGCTAATTATAGCCCTTGGGCATCCAAAACGATTAAGGATGTTATGCTGAATAAACTTGATTACAACTTTATGGTCATGGTTCGAGTTGCCATGGCTTCAATCCATTTTGACACATAATCAACTGCCACTAGAATGTATTCAAATCCAAAGAAGGAGGAAATGGGCCCATGAAATCAATACCCCATACATCAAAAATTTCTACAACCAAAATAGGATTTAGGGGCATCATATCTTTTTGAGAATATTTCCTATTTGTTGACATTGGAGACAATTACGGTCAAATTCATGCGCATCTTTAAAAAGAGTTGGCCAATAAAACCCACTTTGTAGTACTTTGCTGCAGTTTTCTTTCTACTAAAATGTCCCCCACAGGCAAGAGAATGACAGAAGTTAAGTATACTTTTGAATTCACTCTCGGACACATCGCCTAATCACCTGAT
The DNA here is from genome assembly GCA_900491605.1 of Calamus simplicifolius. Lineage (NCBI taxonomy): Eukaryota > Viridiplantae > Streptophyta > Magnoliopsida > Arecales > Arecaceae > Calamus > Calamus simplicifolius. Next base: position 9,353 of record UESW01000602.1, on the reverse strand, counting down.
CTGAACAGTACTTAAATAATTCAGGGTCTTCCCAAAAGTAATATTTGACTTGTGAGAAAAATCTATCTTTTTCTTGTTTTGTCCAGTGGGAAGGTACTTTTCCTGTTGCCAAATAATTCACAATGTGGGCAAACCAGGGAAGACTGCTATGGAAAATTGAGAATATTGCTCATCAGGAAACCTATCTCTGATTATTTCTTTATTGTATTCCACTGAGATCCTAGAGATATGATCTGCTACCATATTTTGGAACCCTTCTTATCTAAGATTTCTAGGTCAAATTCTTGTAGTAGAAGGATCCATCTAATTAGTCTGGGTTTTGTATCCTTTTTGATAATAGATGCCTCAATGCCGCATGATCAGAATAAACTAAAACCTTAGATTTGAGACAATCCAACCTTGGCTTTATCAACCTCAATACCTCGCTCTGAAACAATGTGTCCGAGCACAATTCCCTCACGAACCATAAAATGGCTCTTCTCCCAACTTAGGACTAAATTCATTTCCATACATCGTTTAGTACCTTAGTCAAGTTCTCGAGGCAGCTATCAAATGATGCACCAAAAACTAAAAAATCATCCATAAATACTTCCAAAAATTGATCAATCATATCAGAAAATATGGCCAACATACATCGTTGAAAAGTGGCTGGTGCATTACAAAGACCAAATGCATGCGTCTAAAGGCAAATGTTCCAAAGGGACAGGTGAAGGTGGTCTTTTCTTGATCTGCAGGAAATACTGGGACTTGATTGTATCCTGAATATCCATCTAAGAAACAAAAGAAACTTTGTCCCGCTAGCCGTTCTAGAATTTGATCGATAAAAGGCAAAGGAAAGTGGTCTTTCCTAGTCACGACATTCAACTTTCGATAATCTATACACACTCTCCAACTAGTTGATGTGCGAGTAGGAATTGATTCGCCCTTTTCATTTTTAATCACGATAATACCCGATTTTTTAGGTACTACTTGGATTGGACTGACCCATTGACTATTCGAAATTGGATAAATGATACCAGCATCAAGCCATTTTACTACTTCTTTCTTAACAACATCCCTCATGTTCGGATTTAGCCTTCGTTGCATGTCTCTATGTGGTTTGGCTTCAATTTCACTATGAATGTGGTGCATGCAAACGGAAGGGTCAATTCCCTTAAATCAGCTATTGTCCATCCAATTGCCTCTTTATGTTCTTTAAGTACATCTACCAATTTATCTTCTGCTCAGAGGTTAGGGTAGATGCAATGATTACTGGAAGGGTATCATTGGGTCCAAGGAATGAATATTTTAAGTCATCTGGAAGAGGTTTCAATTCTAGTTGGGGTGGTTCTTCCAAGGATGGTATTAAAGGACTTGGTTTAGTTGGAAGTGGTTCATATTTTATAGTCCAAGGAGGGATGGTGTCGAACTTAGGTGGTTCTAATAACATGTTTATCTCTTTGGTGTACTCATCAATATCAAAGTCATCTATTCCAAAATGTGTAAGACATGTTTGTAAAGGATCCGAATCAAGCAAACTTTGGAATTTTTATCTACTACTTCCTCTATCATGTTTACTTCATTTAAATCATACACAGGTGGTCCTTGGGAAGCATTAAAAATATTTAATCTCATCTTCTTGTTTCCAAAAGATACATCCATCACACCTGTTCTACAATTTATACATGCATTAGCAGTAGCTAGAAAAGGTCTTCCAAGGATGATGGGAATTTGGTTAGGATTACCGCTAGATTCCATATCTAACACAAGGAAGTCGACAGGAAAATAGAATTCATCCACCTTTACTAATACATCTTCCAATATTCCATGAGGTTCTTTGACTGATCTATCTGCCAATTGTAGTGTTACTGTAGTGGGTTTCAATTCTCCAAATCCAAATAACTCATACACTGAACTTGGGAGAAGGTTTACACTCGCACCCAAATCTAATAATGCTTTCTTGATTGTGAAGTTCCTATGACACATGATATAATCGGGGTACCAGGATCTTTTAGTTTGGGTGGGGTTATTTGCTGAACAACTGAGCTGACTTGCTCAGTCAAATGGATCTTTTTTGGTATTTGTGTCTTGGCTTTCCGTTTTTGTGTGCATAGATCCTTCAAAAATTTGGCATAAGCTGGAACTTGCTTGATAGCATCGAGAAGAGGTAAGTTTATTTGGACTTGCTTAAATAACTCAAGCATCTCATTCATTTTTATATTCTTCTTATCTGAAGACAAAGGAGATTCTAAAGCACTAGGGAATGGGGCTTTAGGTGATTGCTTGATCATTGAATTCCTTTTCTTCTTCATTTCTTCTCTTTTCTGGTTTAGCCACTTCTAATTTCTGGGTTGGTTCAGGTGGGTTCAATGTTTTTCCACTTCTTAGAGTCATGACTGATTTAGCATGTTCTGAAAATTTGTCAGGACTATTGGAACCCTCAGCCATGAATTGTCCTTTCGGGTTATCGATAGGCTGACTAGGTAACTTACCCTCCTCCCTTCTACTGAATGCTGTGGCTAATTGACCTATCTGAGTTTCTAGTTTTGCAATAGATTGTGTGTGGGAGTGAAGGATTTGAGTATTCATTTCTAGCCCTTTCAATGCTTGTAACACTTTGTCTTCAAAAGTAGGATGATTATTCGGTGGAGGTTGTGGGATGTTTGGGTATTGTGAATATGGCATGCTTCTAAAATTGGTTTCTTGATAATTAGGTCTGATCGATGATGAATTGGTTACAGGTTGAGGTTTCCAAGAAAAATTTGGGTGATTTCGCCAGCCAGGATTGTAAGTATTTGCAAATGGATCATTTCCTGTTCTAGGAGCTAATCGGGTTTGGGCTTGGTGGGCTTGCTCTTGAACAAGTTCAGGAAATTGGTATGCAGCTGGACATTCACCTATAGAATGGGTTGGACTCGAACAAATTATGCAGACCTCATGTAATTGAGTAGATGGGGAAGAGATGTTTCCAACTTGTAGAATCCGGTCAAGTTTATGGGATAATTCATCTACCTTAGTATAGATATCTGTAGAATGACCTATTTCATATATTCCACCTCTTTTAGGTCCTATGGGAGGGTCTCGACGAGCAACTGACATGTGATGTAATGAATTCTCACTCAATGTCTCAAAGAGTTGCCAAGCTTCATGTTCATTTTTTAACATAAATGTCCCACCACATGAAGCATCAACCATTTGCCGATGCTTTTCTGATAAACCATCATAAAAGCACTGAACCAGTTGCCATTTGGGTATAGCATGATGTGGACATTTTCTAATCAGTTCTTTGAATCTCTCCCATGTCTCATGGAACATTTCTCCATCTGTCTGGGAAAAACTTGTTATGGCTTTTCTAATTTGATTTGTTTTTCCTATAGGAAAATATTTCTTAAGAAATTCTCTCTGAAGATGATCCCAAGTTGAAATTATAACAGTGTCTAGTGAATTTAACCAATACTTGGCTTTATCTTTTAGGGAAAAAGGGAATAACTTAAGCCTAAGTGCATCATCGGAGAAATTTTGAATCTTGACAGTTGAGCAAATTTCCAAGAATTCATCTAAGTGTTTGTAGGGATCCTCATTTGTAAGTCCATAGAAAGATGGTAACATTTGGATTACACTTGACTTAATTTCATATTGGACAGCCTCTACTGGAGGCACTTGAATGCAGGGAGAGTAGGTATACCTTGAAGGAGTGAAATACTCTTTTAACTGTCGTGGTTGATTATTTTCGTTATTAGGATCCATAATTCTGAGTCTGTTTGCTCTAATAGTTCTTTCTATCTCAGGATCTAAGGGTATAAGGTTGGGTTGCAACGATCGGCGACCAAGCATACACCCTACCAATGACTCTAAAGCAAACAGTAATTTTTTTATTTATTATTATTATTATTATTATAATAGAAGAAAAAGAAGATTCTAAAGAAAATACCCTAAAAATTCCTAGAACTAAGAGAATGAATAATTTAATTAGGGTTTAATAATTCTTAGCAATCAAGTTAACAAAGATTAGACTCTCTAAAGATCTAGGATTCTCCAAGGTTTAGCCCTAGATCTAGAACCAGAGTTCAGTCAATCTCGAGACTCGCCTTGTCCTATTGAGCTCGAAGTCCTTAGGGGCTGATGTCTAATTAATTTTAGAGTTAAAGGTTTGGGTTAATGTAGAATGAAGGATGTGGTTTGTGGCTAAGGAAGGGTGATGAAATCCCCACCTTATCTTGATTAGGGGTTTGTGCCCTTAAAGTTAATTATGAAAATGCTATGCAACAAGCAGATGTCCACCTCTTGAAATTATCAAACAAAATTAATCTAATTACTTTTTTTTAAGATTTTTGTGATTAGGTTTCTAATTTCCTAATAAATTATGAGATGTCAATGGAAGAATTTTGAGTTTTGCAGAAAATAAATTTACCTAAGTCAATCTAAGCATAGAAATAAAATAATAATTATTTATGAAATTAATTATTTTATGGAAGGTGTCTTAGGGTTTTCTTTCATGTTCTTTAAGGTAAGTTAATTAAAAGGAAATTTTGATTAGGTTAAAATGGATTTGTGACAAAAAGGAAAGTAATAAATTTTTTTTAATGTTAAAAAGAAAACATAAATTCTAACAATTAAGGTAACAAAATAAAATAAAGAGACAATAACTATTCAAAAATTAAAAATAAGAATAAAATTAAGAGAAAATTAATCTAATTTTTTTTTTTTCAAAATAATGCACTTAAGTCCCGGCAACGCGCCAAAATCTGATGCGTGTAGTATCGCAACGAACCTTAATTTCACTAATAGAATAGCGAGAATAAGGGATCAATCTATAGAGACTTTAGCGGTTATCTTGAAATAAATTTATAAATTTAAATAAATAGATAATTAGTAGTGAAAAATAATTAAGATATGATAGTACGGCCCGTACCCGTAGATCATGGTCCGTCCCTTTTAAGAATAGATCCGTCAAGAATTATTTCCACTTAAATAGAATTAATAAGAATTAAACATGAATAAAAGTTTTATTTCATAGCATCTAAGAGTGCATATTAAAATTAAAATTAAAAAGTTTTATTTTTTGACATTAAGAAGGCAACAAATTCTTTCTGAACCGAATCAAAGCTGGGCTGAACCAGGCTGAAGACGGGCTGAACCGGGCTCTCTGTTCTTCCTTCATACATGCCTCCACAAACGTTCTTCAAGCAAAGACTTTGCAGATGCCTCACGAACTCACGAACGCTCCTGAGAACTCCTCCGAATAGAGCCTCGAGCCACGAACGCCTGTAGAACCTCCGGACAAATGCCTCACGAACCCACAAACGGCTCCTGGGAACTCCTCCGAACTCCTGTAGAACTCCCAATGGCTCTCCCTGAACTCTACCCTTTGATGCTATTTGTAGAGTCCTAGACGCAGAGAAGACGCGCTCTCTATTTCCATATTAGACGCCTGGACGCGAATGCAGAGAAATCCCAAAGAGATCGCGGACATGATCAAAATTCCTTCCATCTGAAGTTTACACTTCCTATTTGAGAATTTCTAATCCAATTTATTTCTTGATTGGTGGGGAACGATTGAATCGGAAGAGAAGAAGAATCGGGAGAAAAAAAAGGAAAATTCATGTGAAAAGATGATGAACTCGGCAATTGGTTTGCCGACTTTGCTTGAGATACGTGCATAAATAGATAAATCATTGTAAATTCAATTTCGAGCTCATTGTATGTCCGATTTGAGTGTCGTTTGCATCGTTGGACTCCTAAAATTGAGCTATTTAAGTTGATGAGGCTTTACCTGAAAGTATTATAAAAGATAATCAAATATTAAATAATAAAGATAATTTGACCTATTAATTAATATGTTTATAATGATTATTTGTGTGTTTATCAGTCATCAATATAAATTTGAGCAATATCAACATATTATCATTTTCTCTTTTAATAAATAAAGATGCATCAACATTTTCTCTAATAAATTTATTCCTAATCAAGAACTTAATAAGCCTATCATACTTGTCTCAAACCATATAAAGCTTTGTTTAATTGAATACATGGTTTGGAGATACAGGATTTTTGAAACCGGATAGTTGATCAACAAACACTTGTTCAGCAATATATTCATTAAGAAAAGTGCTCTCAATAATCATTTAATATAATTTAAAATTTATATAAAATATAAATACAAGAAGTAACCTAATAGTTTCTAATCTATCAATAGGAATATAAGATTCATCAAAATCAATTCCTTTTTCTACTAAAATTACCATGCTTATCCAATTAATTTCTAAATATCTATTTAGTTCCAATAATTGGATAGTGTCCATTATCAGCATGGCATTTAGGTTCTTCATAGGAAACAAAAGTTAAATTATTACATGCATCCCTAAATGATGATCTAGTCTAATATCATAAGATAAATCACTTAAAATTAGCTCTTTAGGGTGTTATGGACATACCTCCATTTTCTTTCAAATTCAATATTACCTTGAAGTTCATCATGTTGAATTTCCTTTCTCTTTCAAGGTGAGCACCTTGATTTGATCTTCAATTTCATCTACAATAATCAAAACCTTCTCTTCCTTGATGAAGATCATTAGATTCATCGAGTATAACTTGAATCTAAGGTCCTATTATTTCTCTTTACTATGTTCATTATAAAATTTTCGAAGTGTTGATTTTAAATTCCTTTCTATTATCACTTCTAATAGATAAAACAAAAAAATCTTTTTTATTTGAAATGCTTCTAAAGAATTTTTAAAATTGTAAAAAATATTTCATCTTTACTAGTCAAAAACAAGATCCATGTAAATCGAGAAAATCATCAATAATCATAAATCCATATGCAAAGGTTCTAACCGTCTAGAAGTTGGAATCATATTTTTAGACTTGAAAGAAATTCTAGTTTGTTTTTCAAAAATTGCATGCATCACAAATCATATCTTTTTCAAAAATAAATTCTTTTTGAATAATTTTAAAAGCAAAACCATGCTAACATTTGCAAGTCTACGATGTCATAATTTGATTCATCAGCTTTAGCATTTATGACAACTAGACAATCAAAACTATGATTATTCAAATAATAATATAAATATTTTCAAACCTATGATCAATAAATTTTATGCAATTATCAGTAGAATTTAAAACTATGCAAAGCAATGATTTAACAAATAATTTTAAAATCTTTTTCATAAAATTGACTAATGCTAAGCAAGTTATGATTTAATATATTTATAAGCAAGATATCATCAATAAAAGTAGAGAGAGTATACCAATTTTACCAATGCCAATAATTTTACTTTGACCATTATCTTCAAAGGTAACCATGTTAGGGTTTAGACCTGTGATTAATAGCAATGGGATTTCCTGTTGAACAAGAACTAGAACTAAGGATTCCTAATCCTGTTAGGTTTAGACCTTGATGAATAGCAATGGGATTCCCCATTCAACAAGAACTAGAACTAAGGATTCCCAATCCTGTTAGGTTTAGACTTGATGAATAGCAATGGGATTCCCCGTTCAACAAGAACTAGAACTAAGGATTTCTAATCCTGTTAGGTTTACTTCTTGAAAAAGGAGGAAGATGGGGAGGAGAAAGAAAGGGCTGCCGCCCTATGATGAGAGAAGGGAATTTTTGGGAGAAAAGAATCTGTTCTCTATTCCATCCAAACCCTAGAGACTAGAGTTTAAATACATCCACGAAGTGGGCCAGGCCCAGACTCAACAAAAAACTCCCATGGACTAAACCAATGAGATTAAACTAATCCCCAAGCCCGTGTACACCCGTGACTTGATTTAATCTCAACCCTTGGACTCAAACCCAGCCCAATACAAGTTAGCCCACCTGGGCCTTGATAGCACCACACCAGGCCCAACAATCTCCACCTTGGTGCTTTCAAGGCCTCAGCACGTCCACTGTGTCCATCAGCTTTAACAACGAAATACACTTTTGAAAACTGTCCCGTGGAAGAACCTTAGTCAGTGCATCTGCTGGATTTTCTTTGGTGTGTACCTTCACCAGCTCCACCTCACCATCTTCCACCAGCTCTCTGATCCTGTGGTATCTGAGGTCAATGTGCTTCGTCCTGGCATGATAGACTGCATTCTGCGCAAGCATCAGAGCACTCTGGCTGTCACTATGCACCTGGACAACCTTCTGATCAAGTCCCATCTCCAGCATCAAGCCCTTCAGCCAAAGAGCTTCCTTTGCTGCCTCTGTGATACCTATGTATTCTGCCTCCGTGGTAGATAAGGCTGTGATGGGCTGCAGACATGATCTCCACGATACTGGACCACCAAACAGGCTGAACACAAAGCCTGTTGTGGATCTCCTAGTGTCCACATCTCCACCAAAGTCTGCATCCACATACCCATATAACTGCCCACGAGCCTCCTTGGATAAGTTGGATCTCTCAGCATCTTCTTGCTGTCCATAGCAAATACCAACCCCAACTGTACCTACCAAGTACCTGAAGATTCCCTTCAGTGCTCGCCAGTGCTCCCTACCAGGCTGCGCCATGAACCTGCTCACCTGGCTCACTGCATGGGCTATGTCTGGCCTACAACATACCATGGCATACATAAGGCTCCCAACACCAGAAGCATATGGTACCTTCTCCATCTCCTGAGCCTCCACCTCAGTCTGTGGTGACATGGTCTTCGATAAGGAAAAATGTGCTGCCAAAGGTAGTGCTGTCGGTTTGGCATCCTTCATCCCATATCGCTCCAGAATCTTTTTAATGTAGCCACCCTGACTCAGATGCAGCACACCTTTGGATCTATCTCTGATGATTTCCATCCCTAGGATCTTCCTGGCTGGCCCCAGATCCTTCATCTCAAACTCCCGAGACAAAGCTATCTTCAGTTCCTGTACAGCCTTCTCACTCTTGCATGCTATCAGCATGTCATCTACATACAAGAGTAAGTACATCCTAGACCCATCATCCAGAGATTTAACATACACACAAGAATCATACTCACACCTGGAAAGTCCAATGCTCCTAACATAAGTGTCAAATCTCTTGTACCACTGCCTCGGCGACTGCTTCAGCCCATACAGAGATTTCTTCAGCAAACAGACTTTCCATCTGATCTTGGTTCTCTAAACCCTGGTGGCTGCTCCATGTAGATGCTCTCCTCCAAATGACCATGGAGGAATGCTGTCTTCACATCCATCTGCTCCAGCTCCAAGTCCTGAGCTGCTACAATACTCAATAATAGTCTGATGGAAGTGTGCCTGACAACTGGAGAAAATATCTCACCATAATCGATGCCTTCTTTCTGAGAGTATCCTTTGGCCACTAGTCTTGCCTTATACCTGATACCCTCTTGTTCTGAAGCTCCTTCCTTGCGCTGATAAACCCATTTACAACCAATGGGTTTCTTTCCTTGTGGCAGCT
>UESW01000601.1:0-28658 GCA_900491605.1 Calamus simplicifolius | reverse complement strand
TATGATTTTCGGTGGAAGTATAATATATACCTTGTAACTAGGATCTCAGGGACTAAAATCTTTAATTTTACCAACAGCATGAATACAATTTGGCTTTCTTTAAATTATACAAAACAATATAGTTTTAAATTTTAATCTTTAACTACTCAAATAATCAATTCATTATAGGCATGTTATATCTCTCTCTCTTCCTCCCTTTGTATGTGTGTGCATGCGCATGTGTACATGTTTGCTTTTCTAGTCAGCTGCCCACGCATGCATGGACAGTTTTTTTTTTTGGTTGGTGGGGGAGGGAGGGGTGGAGATCCAATTTACATGTTTGGCACCTTGCTGCATGATTGCTTTGATGTTACCGTAACAAGACTTTAGGTCAAATGAGATTTAACATGGAAAGGACTTACACCTTTTCCTTGCTAAATTATTCTGCTTATATGTACCTTGTTCAAACTTACTTCTGATGCTGCACCTGAACTTATGCTATCATATTTTGCATGAAAGTTGCAGTGTGACATTGTTTATACTTATTCAGTTGCAATGTTTCTCTCACATATGCATTGAGAGGACCAAATAATGAATACAGGTGTCTATGGCTTGTTAGATGTGTGAAAGAAAAATTGCAAAGCTTGATTCATTGATGATTTAGCTTTCCATAGAAATAGATGATGCAAAAGAATAGACAAAATTGATAGATCATACTTGGCATATGGCTAGTCCATGTTTGTTATTGGTGAGACCAATGGCGCCATAAACCATGATACTCGAGCAACTCCTTTTTCTTGAATTAGATCTTTGCAATGATCCGTATCGATTAGATGTCCGTATTTTACAAGCTGCTATATGATTTACTTGGCCTCAAACTGGTCTTTCATGGAAGCTATTGTCTATAAATTTGGCTTTAAATCTTTTTTATTTGTAATTTTTTGGAGATTTGGCTAAAACTTGGAAATTTAAAGAAATTTATAACATAGGAGATAATAAACAAGTCATCAAGATTTTTTTTTAAATGCATAGATATATTTTATTAAGTATGGAAGCTTTTAACATTATCAGTATTACTCATGTATGTTATGACAATTTGGTATACTACTAAGAGGAAGTTAATTTATATTTGCGATGTCATGAATTTAGAAGTGTGTATGATGAAACATAACTGATGTAATTATATAATTTTACACAGATGATGCAAAATCTAAGAATGTTCAACTAAAAAAAAAGAATAAAAAATTTGGATTAGGAAGTATTATCCTTTTCAGAGAGACTGTTTGGTCTGGATAACATTTAACATTGATGGGAAAAGAAATGACATTGAGATTTAGATATTTGTCATTTTGCAATAGCAAGACTTAAGGTTTGGAAACTCATCGGTTCAAAGATATTAATATATGGAAATATAAAAATATGTAAAATGCAAACTAAGCACACAGGAATTATGTATGTATGTGTGTGCGTGTGCAGACATGGATGTCTTGGAGTTAGATTTTGTCACAGAAAAATATAGGATTTTGGGTCTTGTTCATGTGAAAATATGTTTTATAAAAATAAATTGATGATGTAAAGCATAAACTCATAAAGTTTCGCAGACATTGTATCAATATATGAATCTATGTGCACCTTATGTGAATATATGCATAGATATGTATGTATTGGAACTTAGATATGTGATTCAGTTAGATTTTGCAACAGTAAAAAAAATCAGAGTTTTGACATGTCTATGCTGAATTTTTTTCTTTTCAGAAAACGTGTACTATGTAAAATGTGAATGAATAAGTGTGCAGACATTCATGTTATATTTGTATAATGCCCTTTCTTTCTTAGCTAATGTTCTTTATTTTTTCTCCAAAGAATTATTCTTATTTGATTTCGTGAACATGTCTACTAGACATGATACTAAATATTTATCGATAATCTGCAAGAGCTGTATTCATCTTAAGTTCACTCTGAGCTTGTAAATTTAGACTTTTTTCTTGGTATGATGCTACTACATGTCCACAAAAGCAAAAGCTCTTTGATAATTACAGGAGACACATATCAATCCTTGTGCTTTTGTTTGTCAAGGCCTTTGTAAAATTTGTTCATCTGTCAACCCAATCCCTCTGCTTTGATGAGTAATATCTAACAACCTTACGTCCTTGGATATTATTAATTGGATTAACTTCCTATTTGTTATAAGTTGGTTCCGTATTGGTTCATTTGGATCCATCCTTCTTTTGCAATCCCCTCATCTCTTTGTTGTAACATATAATTTTGATTGGCGTTGGAGTTATCCTAGTCTTGAAAGAAGTTCTTTGTAATTTGGGCCTTATGCTCGTAATCATAACCAGAAAATTTTTTCCAGCTATTAGGGGTTGGACATCGAATTTGGATCCAATTCATAGTTTGACCTACGTTTTACTAAGGTTCACAAAATCAATACCGAAAATAGTTCTGGTACATTATCAGTTTGGTAAAGTATGGTGGGCATCTTGTACTAAGTCAGAGTATCCATACTTTTTCTCACTTCTAGCCATAATACTACTCGAAACTAGCCAGTATAGGTCAGTATTAGTATAGATAGCATAGGGTGGTTCCACTCAGCTTGAATAGTTAGTGCCATGCTTGTTCCTTATCGGTAGGGCTAGAAGTGGGCTGAGCTGGGTCGGGCTAGATCCTTGCCCAAGCCAAGCTCGGATTTTTTTGGGTTTTGGGATGGGTCAAGCCTTGAAAATTTTTGGCTAACTCAAGCCCGAGCCCAAGCCCAAGCCCAGCTCGAAACCCATTGGGCTGACCCGAATAAGCCCATTTGGGCCAAAACACTAGGCCAACTAGATTTTGACCCAATTTTGGTAATTTATTCTACAAAATTGTCTGCTCATTGGCTCATTTGCTTAGACATATAAGTTATTTGCTTAGATTAAATTAAAGCATATATATAATGATTGTTTGTTTAGAAAATAAATACATAGGTTTAATTTTGTATAAACTAAAATAAATGAATATTTAACCAATCCAACCCAGAACTTCATAATTGGGCCTAGTTCGGGTTTCATAATTGGGCCTAGATTAGGCTCATGTTTAGCCTGGGCTAGCCAATCCTTGGTCCAACTCGGTTCAAAATTAATATGGGCCTTAATTTTGTGCCCAAGCCCGGCCTGAAGTTCAGAAAATCTGGGCTTGAGCCTGGCCTGATGAGCCTCGAGTTGGCCTGAACCCACTTCCAGCCCTACTTACCGATATAGTATGATACAATAATATAGGTCAGTACAACATATCTTACTTTGTAGAGTTCATCTATCATGCTTTATTAATGTTTTTCTTGGAAACCAGGCTTCAATCTCACCCATTCAAGTCCACCATTCAATGCCTTCAATCTCACCCATTCAAGTCCTTTGATTTTCTTTTGTTTACGGCACTACCTACATATAGTTAAAAGCATGGCAGAAAAAGTATAATACTTTTTATAATAGGATGTCTACCAAATGCCAACTCTATCTTTCATCCCATCTTCAGACCTTCATTGATGTTGTTTCCTTAAATGTCCATGCTATTAAGATTTTAACAATGAATACAAAACTGTGTCCTTGATGATATTTTAAGTTATTTATGTATAGGATCTAGGACCTTAAGTTTTATGAGAAATCATTTGATGTGCTATTTTCTTACCACACTACCACATCATGATACATGTTAGTGGAAGTTATTAGCATTTGTAACCATGGATTGGTCCTATGTTAATAAGGGGCATAACGACTGTCATGATTCGTGTTGGTAGCTTTCATGGGTTAGTTTGTTTGCTGAGGTGTTATGTCTAAGGATCAAATATTTTCAAAATTTGTGGCCACATTAAGTTTAACCATTCAGTTTGAGAGTTTTTTTTAAAATAAATAATTGTTTTCAAAACTTGCTCGACTACAATTAATGTTGCTCAAGCGGAAGAATGTTGAAAATTTTTTATATGTGGGCTGCTATTAATAATTGTGATTTTAATTTTGTAAGACCGACTGAACGAATTTGGTCCAATGATGCAAGCCAAATGAGTCCACTATTGATTAAAATTGTAATCCATATGGTTTAGGCTTGGGCACACCTCTATTGGGTGATGTGGTTGACAGTTTGTGTGAGCCTAAAGCCTAATAGTGACCCATGATAGGAGGGCCTACTAGGATTTCTTTATAAATAAGTTAGGTTCTCTCTTTTCTCCTTAGATCAGTGCTTTGTTTTTTCATCGAAACACCACCTAAGGGAGGAGCAAGAAGAGGAAGACCTAGGCTTCTTTGAGACTTATGCACTTCTCTCATAATGGCATAGACAGGTATGAAATTATTATTATTTCTATTGGTTCTGATTACATATATGATATCCTTAAATCCTTAAATATTATTATTTTGGCTCTTACATCCTTTGGTATGATAACAATATAAGTTAATTTTGGCTAAAAAAGCCGTTCGGCCAAAAGAGCTCTTCGGGTTACGTGGAAAGAGTTTCATTTATTCAGTCAAGTGAGAGAAGTAGTATAAATAAAATATTCTCTTCTTTAAATGCTCTTAACTTGAGCATTTAATGCTATTATGATACCTCCTCGCAGCTATATTACATCATATTCTTATGTTGCCATATTATATTACTATGCTTCTGTATCATCCTGGTACTAGTATATTATAAGCATAGGGATATGATACAACTGCACAAGGATATCGAATAAATATCAACTCTCTATTCCTCCTAACTGAATGAAATTTAATGAAACAATATTATATTATTTCTCTACAAGCAAAACTTAAATTTTATGCAATATTTTATTCCCTCTATTCAATCAACAGAGGCAAAACTTAAGCTTTATATAATAGGTATTCCCTCTATTTGGTCAACAGAGTAAAGGGAAAGTTAAACAATATACTATTTTGGTCAAGACAATGTGATGAAAATAAATATATATTAATTCAAACCAATTTTGGTCACCATCTTAGATTCTTTTGAAATATAATAATAATAAAAGAGGGCCTTGTAACAACATGACCAAAAGAAAGATCTTCTTCTGAAATATAATAACAAACACTATCAAAGAACACACTTAATACATACTTGCAAACTATGACTCGAAGAACACATTTAAAAATCAGAATAACATTATTTAGAAAAGAAAATTTCACAAAAAGAATAGCATAATGAGCACATATGGAAACAATAAAAATCAAAAAGTATGATGACCATTTGTCATAGCATAATGTGCATGGTGCACACATTATTGCATTGCCATGAAAAAATTTCTCTCTTATCTGACTCACCATGCAGAGATGGGGGATCTGAGGTAGAATCATCATCGTGTATTTAAATCCCCTCACACCTTTCTTTTTGTAGTTTCTTCTCTTTATCTTATTTTACTACTATGCCATATGTGTATGGGATGTCTTACCTATTTTCACATATAAATGATTGTGACACTTGTTTCTCTTTATGTCTGATGGAAGATATCAAAGCTATCATAATACCTTCGAGAGTGGGAATTAGAGAAATAATATAATATTATTTCTTTAAATTTAATTCGGTTAAGAGGAATGGGGAGTTGATATTCATTCAATATCGTTGTGTTGTTGACTTGTTGGATCATATCCTTATGCTTGTGATATACTAACATAGGGATATATATCCTTGTGTTGTTGTATCATATCCCATATCCTTTCACTATTATATCATAAGCACAAGGATTTGATGAATAGTACAGAGATATATAAGTGAAGAATAAGAGAAGCACCATGTGTTTACACAATGACACAACACCCAAAACTTTATCCTTTTTTTTAAAAAAAAAAAGGGACCAAAAGGGGTGCCTCGACATGGCCATTATTTAATGGGAAGAGACTACTTGCTATGGGTTATGTCACATGGCATTTGAATCCCCCACCCCTTTCCTTTTATAGTTTCTTTTTTCTTATCTTATCATGCTACCGTGCCATATTTTTATGGGGTGCCATACATATTATTCACATATAAATAGGGTGTCATACCTATTATTCACATATAGATGTTTTGTGGTATGTGTTTCTCTTTGTGATTGATGGGAGATCCATCCATAATCCATGATGGAATAATATGGAGGATAAAACAGAAAAAAAAATCCTGCAGTTTCTCATGCAAGACTATGCGCCATGTGTTTGTACAATCAACAACACCAAAAACTTCGTTTTTAAAAAAATAAAAGGACAAAAAGGGATGACTCAACATGGACATTATTTAGAAGAAAGAAACTACTTGCTACAGGTTATGGCAAGTAGCATGAGGCTTTTGCATGAAATTTTGGGATGCATGATGGCACGGATCCTAATGTGGAGAGTGGGAGGGTCGGCAATGGCTTTGCGATTGAGGGAGTGGTGCGGCAACTCTCTTTTGGACGATAATGTCATCTTGATTTATTCTTTCCTCCATTCAGCGAACATGTGGCAACATTCTTGCCACATGTTCTATCTCCAGTCTTTTTGAGTAATATCTAAAAGCCACATATGATATAATATATGAACCTTATTGGCCTCATTTACCATCTCATGCCCTTACAGATGCTTTTTGCACTTTATAAATTCTGCTTTACCATAATATTTCTGTGGTCATATTTCCTATCATTCTGTCCATCTTCAACCTTTGTGTCCTAAATAGATGTGTGGAAAAAAGAAGACCAGTTGCCAAGCTCTTGCTTCTCATGCATTAATGACCAAGGATCTGTGTATGGTTAGCCAATTGCTAATCTTGATGAAAGACATTATAGGCTCCTATATATGCCTGTTTAAACATGGTGGCTAATGCATATTTTCTCCACATCTGCATGGTTGAGATATTCCCTCCTCCCTCCAAAGTCGGGGCAAAAAAAAGAGAGAGAAAAACCAAAAACTTGTTGTAACATCATTCTTAGATGAAATGGATCTCTAAATTGTATCTATCATGATAGAACAATAGATGTGTTCCAATGGCCTGTTTGTAAAATGCAATTGTTAATGAGCTGATTGCCATGCCCTCTGCTGATCTAAATTGAAAATTGAACATGAAACTTGCCATTCTTTATATTATATTTCCAACATGAGAGGGAGTAATATGGACTCATACCATGCTGCGTTTTGCTTTTTTTAAAATTTTTGTTAACAAACTGGTTAAAAATTATGTTATCAGACCTCACAAGTCTTTGAGCCATAGCATTGTTTTCTTTTTAATATTATTTTGAGAAGAATTGCATTGCATTATTGGATGCTAATCTTGAGCCATTGCTTTTCTCTTCCTTTTCCTCTCACTTACTATAGCCTCATAATATATATTGAGGCATTTTTAATCTTCTTTTTCCTATTTTCTTTGCCTATTAGTGCTTACATACTCGACTCGACTCAACTCAACTCAACTCATCTAAGCCTTTTCCCAACTATTAGTGGTTACATGTAAATCCTAATTAGAAATAAACATATAAGAGAAATAATAGGAGTAGCCCTAATTGAAGATAAAATGAGAAAATCGGTTACGGTGGTTTGGACATATACAACGAAGACTTTTAGATGCTCCAGTTAGAAAGAGTGATCTTTTAACTAATGGTAAGGATAGAGGTAGAGGTAGACCTAAACTAATATAGACTGAAATAATTAAAAAAGATATAACTATTTATAATTTGAATGCCGACTTAGCCCTGAATAGAGCAGAGTGGAGGAAGCAGATTCATGTAGTCGACCCCATGTAGTTGGAAAAAGGCTTAGATGAAGTTGAGTTGACTATGTAAATCCTAATTTTGTTAGAGGACATTTTTATTTAAAGTTTTTGTTTTAAGGCAATTCTTAGTCAATGTTGAATTCTCTTGTGAGCTGTTGTGTCACCACAGGCTATCAAAGTGGCCTGAGGTCATCCTTAATAGTCGTGGACCTTAATGGAGACTACTGGGGGGTCATGGGCATTTTCTAAACGTTGACATATAACCCTAAAACAAAATTCATAATATATAACCCTAAAACAAAGTTTATCAATGTTAGTTTGGCCCCTTCAAAAAAATGTTTCAATATCCGCTACTGATCCCTAGGTTCATTCTTATCTTGCATCTTCTCAACCCTTTCCTTTGTTTTTTTCCCTTTTTTTATCTGAATTGTGCCAGCTGACATTACCACCCTTCAAAATTACCTTTTGTGCTTCTGTGTGAGATCTCCATGGTTTACATGGTAGATCTCTTTGTGCCTGTGCTCTTCCCTGCACATTAAATACACAGGATTGCCATGACAGGAAGACTTTTCATGTTAATATATGAACTTTAGATATGGTTGTTGTTCAAAATGTGATGCGAAAAGCCCATGAATTTGTGGGTGTCCATTGCCCTTTGCAAGTATGTGATTGTGCAAGATCAAAATCTGTTTTCAAAAATGCGTCTATTAGTTGCTGAAGTATGTAGTCCCCTACGGAATCAAAATCAGTCGGGGTTTTAAAGAATTCAAGCTATTATTTTAAGTTGGACAAATTATCTACAGCGATTAACTAATGTTGAGGTGTGTTGAAGACAAACAGGGAGAAGTACATTACATCTTTTCAGGTTATAGGTTATATTCCAAGATAGATGGATGAGAACAAGACAATGCCATAGTTATGGATCATCTCTGCCGCAAGCCAAACCCCAATGTTGCATTTGAAAAACTCTATGGTGGATATATGGGATGTACTATAGCACATAGTCATAGTGAATCATTGTGGTTTAACTATGTTTCTTGAAGATACTCTAATTTAATATGCATTTAAGTTGTATCATGGCAATAGGTAGCATGACATATTGCCAATATTCTTTTTTTCATATTTTGTTGACATTAGTTTCATTTCATCAGGCTTATGCTTGCTCAAGTACATTGTGCAGTTGATGGAAAATCGCTTCAACTTTCTATATATTTATGCAAATTTCAGCTTACAAGGTGTGAAATCTGTTTTATTGTTATAACTAAACAGGAAGCTTTCTTTCATGGCAGGTACTAGATGAATTTGATCAGAATGTACAATTTGTCAAAATTGACATTGAGGAAGATCTTGAAATTGCGGAAGCAGAAGGAATTATGGGAACACCTTGTGTGCAAATTTTTGAACATAAGGAAATGCTCAAGTAAGGCTGCTCCCTTTTAGGATCTTGTTGGCTCAGTTACATATGAATTTCTTGCATTTTTTTCATGCTTGTGTGCATGTCTCTTGCTGCTATCTATGAAACATGTACAGTGGAGCAGTCCTTATCATCCTCGGACGGATGGACAGACTGAAGTTGTCAACCGTAGCTTGGGTAATCTGTTGCGGGCAAATGTGCATGAATTCAGGAGTTGGGATTTGTGTTTGCCGAAGATTGAGTTTGAGTTCAACTCTTTAGTAAACCGTTCTACAGGGTTTGCTCCATTTCAGATACTGTTTGGGTTCTTGCCAAGAGGTCCTTTGGATGTTCTGCCAGTTGAGACGCCAGAGAAGGTGAGTCAGAAGGTCGAAGATAGAGTGTCTGACTTGCAGGAGATACATGCGACTGTTAGAGCCAAATTGGAGCAGACTTACGCCAAATACAAGGCGAAGCTGATCAGCAGCGTCGGCAACAGTCCTTTGAAGTGGGCGATTTGGTATGGGTTTACTTACCGAGGGAGCGGTATCCACAGGGAGCTTTAACGAAGCTCAAGCCGAAGAAGATAGGTCCATGCCAGGTATTGAAGAAATTTGGTGACAATGCCTATCGGGTTGAGTTACCAGATGATGTCTTCATTTCGGATGTGTTCAACATTCGGCATCTGACCCCTTATGCAGGAGAGAATTCGAGCTTGAGGTCAAGCTTTTCAGAGGAAGGGGAGAGTGATGAGGACATCAGTTCGGACCAGAGTTCGGGTCAGTCGAACCAGTCCTTGGATGTTCCTGTACTAGCAACCCAGGGTCAGCAGGCCACGTCAGGGAAGACCACACCAGGTAATCTACGAAGGTCCAAGAGGTTGCAGAACAAACGGGCTTGAAATTTCATGTTTGGGCCGAGTGTACGGAATTGACCCGACTTCGTTTTTGACACTTTGGGTCAATCGAATCCGGTCAGCTACTGTGTCGGACTGGGCCCAAACTTGGCTGGTTATATGGAAACGGACTGCTGATTCAAAGTCATCGCCTTTGGCGATGAGCTGCTGTGGATTTTGGCCATCCGGGCTTGTCTGATAGGAGTTTTGGGCCTGTTTTCATTTTTTTTAATGCATAGTTGTAATTTTCTAAACTTATGATGTTAGGGTTTTATCTCTTTTATTTAGGCTTGGCTTTGGGCGCCGTCAGAGGAGAGAGAGAAAGATGCTATTTAGATGTTATTTTTCTTGAATTCAGATGAATGTTTTCTTTTTTTCTGATTCAAAACAATTGAATTGAAAATTCAATTGATCTTCCTTTAAATTTCGGATTGTGAGTGATCAAATTCGAAATTTTCTCCTTTTCTTGTCAAGATTTGAACCAAACTGGGAAATTCTTTTCTCGCAGATTAGATCGTTCTTGAGTTGCAGGCGTTTTGAATATCGCCCTGCATCACTCGGCCACCTGCCTTGCCCATGCTGTGCGCGCGGGCAGAGCTACGGTCCTCCTGGCCGTGCGCATTACTGGGGCGGTGACATACTACTTTAAATAGGTGCTCCTCTTCCTTCCTTTCCCTTTGCCCCTTCCCTTCTCCACGTTCGATGGCCCTCCCTTCCCTTCTCCGCATACGTCCGACGTCGGACGGTCCTCCCTTCCCTTCCGTTCTTCACGTCCGATGGCCATCGCCCAAAGAATGAAACTTCCTTCGTTTTTCCTCCTCTTCTCTCTTTCCCTCGCCACTGAGAAGGGGCAGAGGGAATTTCTGACGGAATGGGCTCTGTTCCGGAGCCAACTCGTCGACAACCTACCCCCACCCGTCTTCGGTCCATCGCGAGAGTGGGCCCTGATCCGGATCAGCAAGATGGACCCAAGACGGGTGGGGGCAGGTTGTTGACGAGTTGCCTCCGGATCAGAGGCCGTTCCGCCAAAAATTCCCTCTGCCCCTTCTTAGTGGCAAGGGAAAGAGAGAAGATGAGGAGGACAAACAGAGGCAGTTTCATTCTTTGGGCGACGACCGTCGGACGCGAAGAACGGAAGGGAAGGGAGGACCGTCGAACGTTGGATGTATGCGGAGAAGGAAGGGAGGACCGTCGGACGTCGGACGCGGAGAAGGGAAGGGAGGGCCGTCGGACGCGGAGAAGGGAAGGGGCGAAGGAAGGGAAGGAAGAGGAGCGCTTACTTAAAGTAGTATGTCATCGCCCAGTAATATGCATGGCCAGGAGGATCGTATAGCAGCCCACGGCGCGCAGCGCAGGCAAGGTAGGTGGCCGAGGACCTGCCAGGATGGAGTTTGACAATGCGACGGGATGCGCATGTCCATCCGAGGGATCGGCGAGCCCCATACTTAGTCAAACACAGTGGCGCAAGGTTGGTGATCCAAGCGCCAAGGCCGGATGCGGACTCATCTTCCAAATGCGACAGCACGCGGAGTCGGCATCAGCTAGACCAGATATCAGCAAGGTGAGCACGGCAAAAGGAGACCCAGAGCCATCCCTTAGACGCGCAGAGGCTGTCCCAGCCTTGTGCACCAGCATGTGCAATCCAGCTTGGCTACACGCACAGGCGCACGCAGGCCAGCCTTGCCGTGCGTGCAGGCCAGACTGGCGCGCGTAGATAGCCGCGCGCCAGATGCGGGCGCGCTCACAATATTGCGATGCATTTAAATGTGATACAATCAGATGAGTTGCAATATAGCAACACACAATCATGCGTCGCAATATTGCGACTTAATTAATTGAGTCGTCAATGTCGCAATATTGCGATGCAATTTGCGTTGCAATATTGCGACGTAATTTGGAGTCGCTAATGCGTCGCTAAATTGCGACGACTTATGTTTTATCGCAAAATAGTGTGACGCATTTTATTGTCGCTATTTAGCGACGAAACTGCGATATATAGCAGATGAAATTTACAGTGACGACCAAAATGCGTTACTAAATGGATTTAGCGACGCATTTTGGCATCACTAAAATATTTTTTTCTTGTAGTGTAATTTGTTATAGAATCAATTTTATTATGATTTAAAAAAATATAAGTAAATTGGTAAATTAAACTAATTTTTTGTTTAATTTAGTTTGATTTGAGAAAACTTACCCGCCATTGTCTTCCCGCTGGCCTTCATCATCCGCAGTGGAATAAAGGAAAATTCTTTAACTGCCCTGCATTCCTCCACTCCTCCAGTCCCATGCTCAGGTTAACAATGGAAGTCCTCATCACCCTCTTGAACCCGTCCAACTTTCCGCACATTGGGTTCTGGCCGGGTTGGGTGGCCAATAGTAGGTTATCAGTGGCCGCTTTCCTCCACTCCGGTACTGCTCGCGGTGGACCCAAGACTGGTGGGGGCAAGTTGTCGACGAGTTGGCTCCGGATCAGAGCCCACTCTCGCGATGGACCCAAGACAGGTGGGGGGAGGTTGTCGACGAGTTGGCTCTGGATCAGAGCCCATTCCACTGGAAATTCCCTCTGCCCCTTTTCAGTGGCGAGGGAAAGAGAGAAGAGGAGGACAAACGGAGGCAGTTTCATTCTTTGGGCGACCGTTGGACGCGAAGAACGGAAGGAAAGGGAGGACCGTCGGACGTTGGATGTATGCGGAGAAGGGAAGGGAGGACCATCGGATGTCGGACGCAGAGAAGGGAAGGGAGGACTGTCGGACGTCGGACACGGAGAAGGGAAGGGACGGCCATCGGACATGGAGAAGGGAAGGGGTAAAGGGAAGGGAAGGAAGAGGAGTACCTACTTAAAGTAGTATATCACCGCCCTAGTAATGCGCATGGCCAGGAGGACCGTAGCGCAGCCCACGGCACGCAGCGTGGGCAAGGCAGGTGGCCGAGGACCTGCCAGGATGGAGTTTGACCATGCGACGATGCGCACGTCCATCCGAGGGGTCGGCGAGCCCCATACTTAGTCAAACATAGTGGCGCGAGGTTGGTGATCCAAGCGCCAAGGCCGGATGCGGACTCATCTACCATACGCGATGGCACGCGGAGTCGGCATCAGCTAGCCCAGATACCAGCAAGGCGAGCACGCAAAAGGAGACCTGGAGCCATCCTTTAGATGCGCGGAGGCTAGCCCAGCCTTGTGCACTAGCGTGTGCAGTCTAGCCTGGCTACACGCACAGACGCGCGCAGGCCAGCCCTACCGCCCGTGTAGTCCAGATTGGCCGCGTGCCCTGGTGGGCGCAGATAGCTGCACGCCTAGATGCATGTGCGCTCGCAATATTGTGACACATCTGATTGCGTTGCAATATTGCGATGCAATCAGATGAGTCACAATATTGCGACGCACAATCATGCGTCGCAATATTGCGGCACAATTAATTGAGTCGCCAATGCATCACAATATTGCGACGCAATTTGCGACATTTGCATCGCAAATTTCGATGCAATTTGGAGTCGCTAATGCGTCACTAAATTGCGACGACTTATGTTTTGTCGCAAAATAGTGATGCATTTTATTGCGTCGTTAGGCGTCGCTATTTAGTGACGAAATTGCGATGGATAGCAGTTTGCGACAAAATTTATAGTGACGATCAAAATGCGTCTCTAAATGGATTTTGCGACGTATTTTGACATCACTAAAATGAATTTTTCTTGTAGTGACCTATGATGACCGGATAATGTCAAAAGAGCACAATCCATGGAGTCTCCAACTATTTTGCTTAGCTTTACATAACAAGATGGTAATCATGCTCACATGTGTCTTTATGCTAGATGGTGTGACTTATGGCAAGTGGAGCACTTCCATATCTACTGACTAGTCACACCATTACAATAAGGCACGCTACCATGGTGCGGACGGCTCCTATTATTTGGCCTTGAGCTTGCTTATAAAAAGATACCCTTCATGCTCTCCTTCTATCCTCGCAAAAATGATGATTTAATGCAAAACTTTTCTTTATTAGAACAAGTGCTTCTTCTGTTTTTAATGCATTGCCTACCTTATTATTCTTATGGGTGTATAAGGTTCCTTGGCCAGATTTTGGCACCAACAATGTATATAATATGAAACTCTCGGGTAGGCTTGCAAATGAGCAAAGTGTCCCTGATATCTCAAGCTTTGCTTAATAACATGCCGAATTGGAACACTTCTAGGCTTGCAAAATTAAATATAAGCTCGGTTCAGCTTGATATGAAGCTTGTTCTATCTCGGGCCAAATCAAAATGGTGTGATTTTGTATGGCGCGAGCGCCGCTTTTGTTGGCGCTGCTCTTTGCTCAAAAGATTCTGAGTAGAGAGTCAAGTTGGTGCTCTCTCTCTCTCTCTCTCTCTCTCTCAACGCCCATAACTTTGGATAGAGGGAGATTCTCTCGTTGGGTATGGCTGGTTGAGCACAGCCAAAGTGGATACTTCAGCATAAAAATTTTACTATTATATAATATTTGGTGCTTGTCCCCAATATATGCAAGTGATCTGAAGAATAAAAGAGCCCAATAGTGCTCTAAGTATAACAGGCCACCCGTGCACTGGACGCTTGGCCTGACGTTAACTGATGATGGAGAATTGGAGATGTGTAGGTGACCACTAGCCACAACCAGGCAAGTACTCACCCGCTATGGCTTCCGAGTGAAGAATAAATAGAAAACGTGACCTCTTAGCCCAACCGTATGTATGTGGAGCCACATATTAACTCACAATATCCAAATTCTCTTTTGGGAGCTTACCAGTTACCAGCGGTAGGCAAGCAACTGGGTCTCCCCTGCGCATGAGTCGTAGTCCTCCCATCAATTTCAAGCACCTATTAAAAACGGAGACCCATCTCACCCCCAATTTTCTTGTGGCAAAAATTTTCACATATCTTGGGAGTATGGGGACTGAAATGGGACAGGGATTATTTTTAATCTATACTGAGAAAGATCGGCAAAGATACGAAGATAAGCATGCCTTTTATCTTACTTCGCTCCCATTTAACATTTCTTATATGTTTGAATAATATTAATTCTTAATTTAATTTAATTTAATTTAATTATTTTAATATTGACAAATATACATTTAAAAGAGAAATATCATGAAATTTATTAATATCGGTCCTTAATTGAAAACAAATTTAGCTATATCATTGAGTTCAAATCTTTTACTAAAAGTTTATGCAATTAAGAGCGAAGCAAGCTAAGAATGACTAGAAAGATTTATAAGCTCCATGAGGTTGGTTTAGAAATTATATTCCTTCTTTAACACGGATGAAGATGGAGGAATTGATGGATCCCCGTCTATCTTGCTCATGGGTTATGGGGTTAGATCTTTTGCATGAAAGAGCATTAGATATTCTTACATACAGATAGCTCTTCAAAAAATTAATTTTTGCTTTAAGATTTGTACGTACCAATGCAAAAAAAAAAAATGTTCATTTAACGAATGCCAAATGAATTTAAGAGAACGAGAAAAACGTCATCGTTGGTAAGGATAAAAGAATAATGATATAGATCATATCTTATTATTTCTATAAATAATAGGAATATGGTTTATATTTTTTTTATTGAATAAATATAAAAAAATAACAAAAATAATAGGACCCGCCCCGTTGCCTCTTATATCATCCGCCAGGTTCATTCAGCTTCCCCAGACGACCACCATCCCATTAGCACCAACATCACCCTTTGCATCCCCTCTTTCTCTCCCTCTTACTGCTGTTCCATCCCACAATATATAGCTCCAGATTTATACTTTGAGACATCAAAGAACAAAGTAAGTTCAAGCACTGGCCCCATGGCATCCCTCTACTTATCAAACTTGTATCCTCGCTTACACACTACATCAGTGCTGCTTTCTTTTCCCCCCTCCCCTTCCACCCTCTCAAAGCCCACTATCCTCAACACTAAGCCCTTATTCTCCCTTGGTTCAAACTCAGCCACCTCATTAAAATGCTCATCCACACCACCACTTGAGCTCTCTTCTCCTCATTTTGAAGAGGAAGAGCAGGTTGATCTCCACCATGTTTGGAGGAAGATCCATGGCTCCGACGGCTGGTCCGGCCTCCTCGACCCCATGAACCCCCTCCTCCGCAAAGATATCATCCGCTACGGAGAATTCGCACAGGCCTGCTACGACGCCTTCGACTTTGACCCCTATTCCAAGTACTGCGGCACCTGCAAGTACTCTGGCAACCACTTCTTCCACCGGCTCCACATGGCCGGCCATGGATATGAGATCAGTCGCTACCTCTACGCCACCTCCAACATCAACCTCCCCAACTTCTTCCAAAAGAAACGGCGGCTGCGCAACGTGTGGAGCACCCATGCCAATTGGATGGGCTACATCGCCGTTGCCACGGACCCCCTCGAGATCGCACGGCTCGGCCGGCGTGACATCGTGGTTGCATGGCGAGGCACCGTCACGTACCTCGAGTGGATCCACGACCTCAAAGACATCCTCACCCCGGCGCACTTCGGCGACGACCCTTCCGTTAAGGTGGAGTCTGGCTTCTTGGATTTGTACACCATGAAAGAGCACCAGTGCAACTACTGCTCCTTCTCAGCCTGAGAACAAGTGCTTGCCGATATTAAAAGATTAGTGGAAAGATTCAAAGGCGAAGAGCGATTCAAAGGCGAAGAGCTCAGCATCACGGTCACCGGGCATAGTCTTGGCGCGGCGCTGGCCTTGCTCAGCGCTTACGACGTCGCTGAGATGAGGATAAACGTGAAAGAAGATGGGGAGACGATCCCGCTGACGGTGATTTCCTTGGCGGGGCAGAGAGTTGGGAATTTGAGGTTCAAACAGCGATGCGAGGAGCTCGGGGTGAAGGTGCTGAGGGTGATCAACGTGCACGACAGGGTGCCGAGCGTGCCGGGGATAATAGCGAACGAGAAGTTCCATTAATTCCGGGGATAATAGTGTGCGCGAGGTTTAGGAACGAATTCTCCGGTCCTCCTCCTATAAAAGGAACAGGGGAACGCTTTCTATAATTATAACGTCAAAACAATGGTATTATTAGTCCCACATCGAAAATCATTAAGAAAATAAATTGCTTAAAATTGTTTCAGTATCAAATCCTAAACGGTCGGATGGGGGCGAGAGGAGTTTCAGCTGTGCTCTGTAACCGGAGCAGTTTCCGGTCCCTGTTAAGGTAGACTTGTGGTTAATAATAAATAGGAATACGAACAGGGGACTGGACTGGAACACTTCTTGACAACGAACAGGGAACATCTTCTTCTACACAGGACGAACAAACAGGGGACTGGAACACACGACAAACAGGGGCTTCATCTTCTACTTTAACAAACCTTAACAACCCACACGAACTGCTTTAACAGGAACATGAAACATCACAGCTGCTCCAGACGGCCAATTTTTTTTTGATATTCTTCATGTTCTCCCTTAATGTTTGATCTAGAGTCGTTAAAAAAATTAGAGTAGTACAATTCTTTTCTGCAACCATATGGATCGCGCTGCACTTCAAACCACTGAGACCCTTTCCTCCATTGGGAAAGCTTGATTTCAGGGCCCATGAGGTTGTTATAATGTTTGTGGCCTTGGTTATTGAGTTTTCATCAAATGACTGCACAAAACTGTAGGAAGAGTCCATCAGGTACTTATTGACAGTGGGGAAATTAAAGACTGGAATGCAACTCTCAGCGGCGAGAAGAACAAAGCGCTCATTAGAGAATTCCAGCAAAGCATTGGCCAAGAGACGCTTTTCCGCATCCACCAGTGATATTAAGCCTCGTCTAGCCTCCTGTATGCAAACAGCAAACAATGCTATAATCGTTCCGCGTGCGGCATGGTACGTGGTGTGAAGGTGGTGACAAGATCAAGGTATATTAAACTCTCTCTTTTTGTTACGAAAGTTTGCACGCGTCCAAGATAGTCATCATGCATTACATCTACGAGTTTCAAATACGTGAACATGCATGGGTGCAATAACATCAACTATATATATTATGATCCATATGAAACGTGAAAGAAGACGGGGAGACGATCCCGCTAACGGTGATTTCCTTGGCGGGGCAGAGAGTTGGGAATTTGAGGTTCAAACAGCGATGCGAGGAGCTCGGGGTGAAGGTGCTGAGGGTGATCAACGTGCACGACAGGGTGGGTGCCGAGCGTGCCGGGGATAATAGCGAACGAGAAGTTCCAGTACCAGAGGCTGGTGGAGGAGGTGATGTCGTTCCCGTGGAGCTACGCGCATGTGGGGGTGGAGCTGGCGTTGGATCACTCGGAGTCGCCGTTCCTCAAGGAGAAGGCGGACGTGACGTGCGCGCATAACTTGGAGGCTCACTTGCACCTGGTCGATGGGTATCACGGAAAGGGGAGGGGGTTCAAGTCGGCCGGGGGGCGGGACGTGGCGCTGGTGAACAAGAGCAGCGACTTCTTGAGGGAGGAGCTGGGGGTGCCGCCGAGGTGGTGGCAGGATGAGAACAAGGGGATGGTGAGGGGGGAGGATGGGCGGTGGGTGGTGCCGGAGAGACCTCGGATGTAGGGGACTCCGCCGGACACGGCCCACCACCTTGAGAAGGTGCTCAAGGGTGTGAGGCCCCGCTTGGAATACCCGTAATTCTCGCCCCGTCGATGTTTATTGGTTTCATTGTCGGATGATGCATGGAATGGCCTAACAAGGGCTCCACTGTACATGCGTGGTCATTGACCCTTTTTTTTTTCCCTTCTTTTTAAACAAAAAAGATATTGAAATGTTATAAGGAAATATATTCATGTTCATAGAAATAAGAAATATAATATAAGAAATAAGAAACGATGAATATATGGTTCATTTTATAAAATAAGAATTAAAAATATTGAGATGATTATGTGGTAATGTTAAAAAAATTATTTATTAACAGTTGTAATTAAAGATAAGTCGAGAGGATGATGACTTATATGATTTGGATATACATAACGTAGAAAGGAAAAAAAAAATACATAAAATAAAATGGTAAAAGAAATTAATATTTTAATTTATTTATCTTTTTGAATGATTTTACTAGTTATTGTTGAGGATCATTATGAGTTTCAATCGAATGAAATAATTAATGCTAGATAGATAATTTGATATAGAAGGTAAGGTCTAAAAACTTTATAGCTTAAGCTTTTGAATTAAGTTGCGTTTCTAACTTTGATATCTAAGGCCTTCTCCTAGATTATTACTAATAAGTGGTATTAGAACCAATGGTAGATAATAAATGCAATGCAAAGATGTCATTTGGAGAGCAGTTGACTCTTATTAAACTTAATGCTAATATTTTATGGTGGAGAGTGGAATCTCATGTTGGAGCAGAAATATATACGTGATGCATTCAGAAAAGTAATTAGATACGTGATGGATTGGACTTAAAAAGTTAAAATTTGCTTGCCGCCCATGTGAACAAAGAGATTATTGAAGATCATATGCAAAGTCTAATCCCATGTAAAATAATTAGTGAGAGGTAGATGAATTGATATAAATGATTGAGCTCAAAACTTAATAGCTTAAACTTTTAAGTTGGATGAAGCTGGTATTGACTTCTATATTAAGTCCTTTCTCTAGCTAGTTGAACTTGAACTCTCTGTTTCTCTCCAACATATATATTTTGTTCTCTTAAGTTTTAGACTCAATTATATCAATCCTTCTACCTTTCACTAATCATTCCATATAGATTAAATCTTTAACATGATTTTTAGCATTGTTCCCCTTTATGTGTGAACCAATTTTAGATCTCCCTTGGATTCAATCCATTACTCTTTGATCAAATTATATGTTCAATTATTCTTCCCAGAGCACTCTGTCTCATTGCTCAAACTTAATAACCCACTCTCTCTAAGAGCCATACTTAACCACAAAGGGATATCATTCAAGCCCAAGAGTTCTTGAAGTCATTATATCATGACATACTCTTTGATCAAGGCATCCATTGTTCTTGAAGTCATATGCTATATCACACATGACAGCATAATTGGGTGGAATATAGGAAAATAAAAAGAAAGGCAAATACAAACATAACAAGGATGGTTGAGATGGGGAGAAGGAAACTCCCAAATTCCAAACATTAGAAAGCACAAAAACTAAGAATGAAAAAAAAAAAAGCATTAATAAATATATAGAGAGAGACAGCCAGCTGAGACTAAAAAAAAATCAATAACAATAGTGTTCACTTGACCTATGAGACTCAAAATCAACATCTCATATAATCTCATGTAATTGTAAAAAGATTACATGTGATCATTGAACAATAATAGTGCACTCTTGTTCGCTTTTTTTTCTTCATTTATCAATAAATAAAATACTTTAATTTTTTAATTAATTGAAAAGGTCACCATTATTTATATTTTATATTTTCAATTATAATTGTAAAGACATGCCTTTTATTTGTTTCTCTTGATGGCATTATCCAATCGAAAATCATCCCCTTTTCTATATTAAAGAATTATACCTTAATGCTAGAGGTGGAGGTAGAACGATTTATTTTGATTTATTTTTTTCATTTGAATCTATTAACTTATAGATGTATACAAACTTAAGCATCAACTAATATCATATCATTAAAAATGGTAACCATCTCATCCATATACATTCAAATATTATCCTATTTATAATTTTTTTTAACTTTATACAGCACTCATGGTTTCTTTAAAAAAATAATAAATATTACGTACCATCAGCCCACTCTCCGCACCTCTTCTTCCTTCCCCGCCCTCTGGAGTTCTCGCCGCCGGCCGAATGGCGGTGTTTCGTGTCGCACGGCCGCCGTCATCTCGATGGCGCCCCCTCCGCCCTCCCATACCGCCGCTCTATCCTCCGCCGCCAGACCGCCGCCACTCCTTCTCGCATCGAAATTATTGGCAGAATTCTTGTGAAGAGTTTTTGGGTCCACATTTTGAGGTCCACGATTCCATCATTGTTAAAGGTTTGAAAAAGAGATTGACTTAGGTCAGTAGTTCAATGATGATACAAATTATTGTGTTCTATATGGATTGGTTAAAACAACTTTTCTAAGGGCACTTGTGTGAATTATACAAGTATTGATGATGGTAAATTTTTGGCTCCTTGAATGTTTTTTTAACAGTTGATTATGGTGAATGTTTCAGAGTTTTCAACAATTAATCCAAATACTACGGTGCACTACAATACAGAAGCTGTGGATGTGATTAGCAATTACAGAGAACAGATGTCAGGGATTTTAGTAAAAAGAGTTGATACTGGAGAGGATTCGGTCTTAGATGTTAAAGGCCCAAACAGCCAGTTGTTAGAAGGACAAGTTGAACTTGATGGTTCAGGCTACATCTTAGTCAAAGAAGGGACGACAATAACTTCATTTGAAGGTGTCTTTGCTGCTGGTAATGTACAGGTAGTGTGCAGCAGATTGTCACTACATTCTTGTAAATATTTAATTTTATTAGTGTTTATGTTTACAGGTCCATTATATTCTTGAAAGCATTTTCCACATCAATGATGGTAAGCTAGATCATCTGAGGGAAAGTTGCTTACCATGCTTGATTTTTGTTGCTGTGGCTCCATGTGCCTTTGCTTGTGGAGGCCTTTTATCTGGTGTGTCTTTCAAAATGTGTAGATATTTGATATCATCACTTCTTTCCTCAAACTTTTTTGATACTTTTTATTTGTTTTGTGGTTATTCTCTGACTCTTTAATTAAATTGAAATAACTAAAGTCAAATGTATGTATATATATGACTTCTAATTTTTTTGAAAGAAACTATCATAATGCTACGCTAGAATATACCATCCCATACCAAGCTACTATCAAATCGAGACTTGATACGCTGAACTGACTTGCATATCAGACGTACCAATGCTGTACTAGCATGGTATTGGTACAGAATTTGGTACTGAAATTGTGAACCATGGTCATTGTTATTATCATTATTCAAATTCATTTCCCATCAAATTGGATTCAGGAATGGAGGAAAACTCAAGTTGAGGAGTATCTAATTGTGCCGATTAGAAAGAGTACTATTAGAAATGTTAATTCTTTTCTTTATGTCTAGTTTGACATTCTTCTCATTGGATATCAAAACAACTTATAAGTATTTAAATCTTCTTGAATAAGAGTGGAGGTTTGCAAGCAGTAATTTTATTTAATACATGCCTCACTGCCAAGGGTCAGTTTATCAACGTGAGCACATAGATTGCCATTTGTGAATATGATTTTCGGTGGAAGTATAATATATACCTTGTAACTAGGATCTCAGGGACTAAAATCTTTAATTTTACCAACAGCATGAATACAATTTGGCTTTCTTTAAATTATACAAAACAATATAGTTTTAAATTTTAATCTTTAACTACTCAAATAATCAATTCATTATAGGCATGTTATATTCTCTCTCTCTTCCTCCCTTTGTATGTGTGTGCATGCGCATGTGTACATGTTTGCTTTTCTAGTCAGCTGCCCACGCATGCATGGACAGTTTTTTTTTTTGGTTGGTGGGGGAGGGAGGGGTGGAGATCCAATTTACATGTTTGGCACCTTGCTGCATGATTGCTTTGATGTTACCGTAACAAGACTTTAGGTCAAATGAGATTTAACATGGAAAGGACTTACACCTTTTCCTTGCTAAATTATTCTGCTTATATGTACCTTGTTCAAACTTACTTCTGATGCTGCACCTGAACTTATGCTATCATATTTTGCATGAAAGTTGCAGTGTGACATTGTTTATACTTATTCAGTTGCAATGTTTCTCTCACATATGCATTGAGAGGACCAAATAATGAATACAGGTGTCTATGGCTTGTTAGATGTGTGAAAGAAAAATTGCAAAGCTTGATTCATTGATGATTTAGCTTTCCATAGAAATAGATGATGCAAAAGAATAGACAAAATTGATAGATCATACTTGGCATATGGCTAGTCCATGTTTGTTATTGGTGAGACCAATGGCGCCATAAACCATGATACTCGAGCAACTCCTTTTTCTTGAATTAGATCTTTGCAATGATCCGTATCGATTAGATGTCCGTGTTTTACAAGCTGCTATATGATTTACTTGGCCTCAAACTGGTCTTTCATGGAAGCTATTGTCTATAAATTTGGCTTTAAATCTTTTTTATTTGTAATTTTTTGGAGATTTAGGCTAAAACTTGGAAATTTAAAGAAATTTATAACATAGGAGATAATAAACAAGTCATCAAGATTTTTTTTAAATGCATAGATATATTTTATTAAGTATGGAAGCTTTTAACATTATCAGTATTACTCATGTATGTTATGACAATTTGGTATACTACTAAGAGGAAGTTAATTTATATTTGCGATGTCATGAATTTAGAAGTGTGTATGATGAAACATAACTGATGTAATTATATAATTTTACACAGATGATGCAAAATCTAAGAATGTTCAACTAAAAAAAAAGAATAAAAAATTTGGATTAGGAAGTATTATCCTTTTCAGAGAGACTGTTTGGTCTGGATAACATTTAACATTGATGGGAAAAGAAATGACATTGAGATTTAGATATTTGTCATTTTGCAATAGCAAGACTTAAGGTTTGGAAACTCATCGGTTCAAAGATATTAATATATGGAAATATAAAAATATGTAAAATGCAAACTAAGCACACAGGAATTATGTATGTATGTGTGTGCGTGTGCAGACATGGATGTCTTGGAGTTAGATTTTGTCACAGAAAAATATAGGATTTTGGGTCTTGTTCATGTGAAAATATGTTTTATAAAAATAAATTGATGATGTAAAGCATAAACTCATAAATTTTCGCAGACATTGTATCAATATATGAATCTATGTGCACCTTATGTGAATATATGCATAGATATGTATGTATTGGAACTTAGATATGTGATTCAGTTAGATTTTGCAACAGTAAAAAAAATCAGAGTTTTGACATGTCTATGCTGAATTTTTTTCTTTTCAGAAAACGTGTACTATGAAAAATGTGAATGAATAAGTGTGCAGACATTCATGTTATATTTGTATAATGCCCTTTCTTTCTTAGCTAATGTTCTTTATTTTTTCTCCAAAGAATTATTCTTATTTGATTTCGTGAACATGTCTACTAGACATGATACTAAATATTTATCGATAATCTGCAAGAGCTGTATTCATCTTAAGTTCACTCTGAGCTTGTAAATTTAGACTTTTTTCTTGGTATGATGCTACTACATGTCCACAAAAGCAAAAGCTCTTTGATAATTACAGGAGACACATGTCAATCCTTGTGCTTTTGTTTGTCAAGGCCTTTGTAAAATTTGTTCATCTGTCAACCCAATCCCTCTGCTTTGATGAGTAATATCTAACAACCTTACGTCCTTGGATATTATTAATTGGATTAACTTCCTATTTGTTATAAGTTGGTTCCGTATTGGTTCATTTGGATCCATCCTTCTTTTGCAATCCCCTCATCTCTTTGTTGTAACATATAATTTTGATTGGCGTTGGAGTTATCCTAGTCTTGAAAGAAGTTCTTTGTAATTTGGGCCTTATGCTCGTAATCATAACCAGAAAATTTTTTCCAGCTATTAGGGGTTGGACATCGAATTTGGATCCAATTCATAGTTTGACCTACGTTTTACTAAGGTTCACAAAATCAATACCGAAAATAGTTCTGGTACATTATCAGTTTGGTAAAGTATGGTGGGCATCTTGTACTAAGTCAGAGTATCCATACTTTTTCTCACTTCTAGCCATAATACTACTCGAAACTAGCCAGTATAGGTCAGTATTAGTATAGATAGCATAGGGTGGTTCCACTCAGCTTGAATAGTTAGTGCCATGCTTGTTCCTTATCGGTAGGGCTAGAAGTGGGCTGAGCTGGGTCGGGCTAGATCCTTGCCCAAGCCAAGCTCGGATTTTTTTGGGTTTTGGGATGGTCAAGCCTTGAAAATTTTTGGCTAACTCAAGCCCGAGCCCAAGCCCAAGCCCAGCTTGAAACCCATTGGGCTGACCCGAATAAGCCCATTTGGGCCAAAACACTAGGCCAACTAGATTTTGACCCAATTTTGGTAATTTATTCTACAAAATTGTCTGCTCATTGGCTCATTTGCTTAGACATATAAGTTATTTGCTTAGATTAAATTAAAGCATATATATAATGATTGTTTGTTTAGAAAATAAATACATAGGTTTAATTTTGTATAAACTAAAATAAATGAATATTTAACCAATCCAACCCAGAACTTCATAATTGGGCCTAGTTCGGGTTTCATAATTGGGCCTAGATTAGGCTCATGTTTAGCCTGGGCTAGCCAATCCTTGGTCCAACTCGGTTCAAAATTAATATGGGCCTTAATTTTGTGCCCAAGCCCGGCCTGAAGTTCAGAAAATCTGGGCTTGAGCCTGGCCTGATGAGCCTCGAGTTGGCCTGAACCCACTTCCAGCCCTACTTACCGATATAGTATGATACAATAATATAGGTCAGTACAACATATCTTACTTTGTAGAGTTCATCTATCATGCTTTATTAATATTTTTCTTGGAAACCAGGCTTCAATCTCACCCATTCAAGTCCACCATTCAATGCCTTCAATCTCACCCATTCAAGTCCTTTGATTTTCTTTTGTTTACGGCACTACCTACATATAGTTAAAAGCATGGCAGAAAAAGTATAATACTTTTTATAATAGGATGTCTACCAAATGCCAACTCTATCTTTCATCCCATCTTCAGACCTTCATTGATGTTGTTTCCTTAAATGTCCATGCTATTAAGATTTTAACAATGAATACAAAACTGTGTCCTTGATGATATTTTAAGTTATTTATGTATAGGATCTAGGACCTTAAGTTTTATGAGAAATCATTTGATGTGCTATTTTCTTACCACACTACCACATCATGATACATGTTAGTGGAAGTTATTAGCATTTGTAACCATGGATTGGTCCTATGTTAATAAGGGGCATAACGACTGTCATGATTCGATGTTGGTAGCTTTCATGGGTTAGTTTGTTTGCTGAGGTGTTATGTCTAAGGATCAAATATTTTCAAAATTTGTGGCCACATTAAGTTTAACCATTCAGTTTGAGAGTTTTTTTTAAAATAAATAATTGTTTTCAAAACTTGCTCGACTACAATTAATGTTGCTCAAGCGGAAGAATGTTGAAAATTTTTTATATGTGCTGCTATTAATAATTGTGATTTTAATTTTGTAAGACCGACTGAACGAATTTGGTCCAATGATGCAAGCCAAATGAGTCCACTATTGATTAAAATTGTAATCCATATGGTTTAGGCTTGGGCACACCTCTATTGGGTGATGTGGTTGACAGTTTGTGTGAGCCTAAAGCCTAATAGTGACCCATGATAGGAGGGCCTACTAGGATTTCTTTATAAATAAGTTAGGTTCTCTCTTTTCTCCTTAGATCAGTGCTTTGTTTTTTCATCGAAACACCACCTAAGGGAGGAGCAAGAAGAGGAAGACCTAGGCTTCTTTGAGACTTATGCACTTCTCTCATAATGGCATAGACAGGTATGAAATTATTATTATTTCTATTGGTTCTGATTACATATATGATATCCTTAAATCCTTAAATATTATTATTTTGGCTCTTACATCCTTTGGTATGATAACAATATAAGTTAATTTTGGCTAAAAAAGCCGTTCGGCCAAAAGAGCTCTTCGGGTTACGTGGAAAGAGTTTCATTTATTCAGTCAAGTGAGAGAAGTAGTATAAATAAAATATTCTCTTCTTTAAATGCTCTTAACTTGAGCATTTAATGCTATTATGATACCTCCTCGCAGCTATATTCATCATATTCTTATGTTGCCATATTATATTACTATGCTTCTGTATCATCCTGGTACTAGTATATTATAAGCATAGGGATATGATACAACTGCACAAGGATATCGAATAAATATCAACTCTCTATTCCTCCTAACTGAATGAAATTTAATGAAACAATATTATATTATTTCTCTACAAGCAAAACTTAAATTTTATGCAATATTTTATTCCCTCTATTCAATCAACAGAGGCAAAACTTAAGCTTTATATAATAGGTATTCCCTCTATTTGGTCAACAGAGTAAAGGGAAAGTTAAACAATATACTATTTTGGTCAAGACAATGTGATGAAAATAAATATATATTAATTCAAACCAATTTTGGTCACCATCTTAGATTCTTTTGAAATATAATAATAATAAAAGAGGGCCTTGTAACAACATGACCAAAAGAAAGATCTTCTTCTGAAATATAATAACAAACACTATCAAAGAACACACTTAATACATACTTGCAAACTATGACTCGAAGAACACATTTAAAAATCAGAATAACATTATTTAGAAAAGAAAATTTCACAAAAAGAATAGCATAATGAGCACATATGGAAACAATAAAAATCAAAAAGTATGATGACCATTTGTCATAGCATAATGTGCATGGTGCACACATTATTGCATTGCCATGAAAAAATTTCTCTCTTATCTGACTCACCATGCAGAGATGGGGGATCTGAGGTAGAATCATCATCGTGTATTTAAATCCCCTCACACCTTTCTTTTTGTAGTTTCTTCTCTTTATCTTATTTTACTACTATGCCATATGTGCATGGGATGTCTTACCTATTTTTCACATATAAATGATTGTGACACTTGTTTCTCTTTATGTCTGATGGAAGATATCAAAGCTATCATAATACCTTCGAGAGTGGGAATTAGAGAAATAATATAATATTATTTCTTTAAATTTAATTCGGTTAAGAGGAATGGGGAGTTGATATTCATTCAATATCGTTGTGTTGTTGACTTGTTGATCATATCCTTATGCTTGTGATATACTAACATAGGGATATATATCCTTGTGTTGTTGTATCATATCCCATATCCTTTCACTATTATATCATAAGCACAAGGATTTGATGAATAGTACAGAGATATATAAGTGAAGAATAAGAGAAGCACCATGTGTTTACACAATGACACAACACCCAAAACTTTATCTTTTTTTTAAAAAAAAAAAGGGACCAAAAGGGGTGCCTCGACATGGCCATTATTTAATGGGAAGAGACTACTTGCTATGGGTTATGTCACATGGCATTTGAATCCCCCCACCCTTTCCTTTTATAGTTTCTTTTTTCTTATCTTATCATGCTACCGTGCCATATTTTTATGGGGTGCCATACATATTATTCACATATAAATAGGGTGTCATACCTATTATTCACATATAGATGTTTTGTGGTATGTGTTTCTCTTTGTGATTGATGGGAGATCCATCCATAATCCATGATGGAATAATATGGAGGATAAAACAGAAAAAAAATCCTGCAGTTTCTCATGCAAGACTATGCGCCATGTGTTTGTACAATCAACAACACCAAAAACTTCGTTTTTAAAAAAATAAAAGGACAAAAAGGGATGACTCAACATGGACATTATTTAGAAGAAAGAAACTACTTGCTACAGGTTATGGCAAGTAGCATGAGGCTTTTGCATGAAATTTTGGGATGCATGATGGCACGGATCCTAATGTGGAGAGTGGGAGGGTCGGCAATGGCTTTGCGATTGAGGGAGTGGTGCGGCAACTCTCTTTTGGACGATAATGTCATCTTGATTTATTCTTTCCTCCATTCAGCGAACATGTGGCAACATTCTTGCCACATGTTCTATCTCCAGTCTTTTTGAGTAATATATAAAAGCCACATATGATATAATATTATATGAACCTTATTGGCCTCATTTACCATCTCATGCCCTTACAGATGCTTTTTGCGCTTTATAAATTCTGCT
>UESW01000600.1:0-28685 GCA_900491605.1 Calamus simplicifolius | reverse complement strand
TAGCATGATTAAATTGGCGTACAGATGTTGGAGCTTCAAAATTTAAACAACCCTTCAAGATATGGATGAGTATAATCTGATAGAAAAAATGAAGGAAAATGTTTGCAAAAAATGAAGAAGAACAAATTAGTTTTACTGCTACAAAATTTGAGTTTTTTTTTTTTTTGTTAAGTCGGTGCCATTTTATATCGATTTAATGTGAATGGTGTAAAAAAAAAATTTTTACAGTGTAAAAAAAAATATCATAAAAATATTATTTAAAACAATTTTTAAAATTACATTTCAAACGGCGCTTTAATGCTTTAGTGCCACTTAGGTAGTGTTTGAAATAGCGGATAAGAGGGGATATCCAGGGGATATCTCCTCTTATTCCTAAGGTAGTGTTTGAAATAGAGGATAAGAGGGGATATCCAGAGGATATCCCCTCTTATTCCCAAAAGCCATAACTATAAGGGATAGCAGGGAATAAAGTTAACCAAAGGGATAATCCATGGTTAACCATGGTTAACCATGGGATATCCCCTCAATTTATTCCCTAGAGAATGTAGGAATAGCTGGTTATCCCTCCAAATAAGAGTAAAAAAAGGTTATCCCATGGATTTACCTTTTTGCATTTGATATGATCAATGGGATAGCCAAGGGATATCCCTAGGGATAGCCAAGGGATAAATTCTATCCTGTACACTTATCCATGGATAACATTTTTCCTATCAAACACTACCTAAAAGCCATAACTACAAGGGATAGCTGGGAATCAAGTTAACCAAAGGGATAATTCATGGTTAACCATGGGATATCCCTTCAATTTATTCCTAGAAAATGCAGGAATAGCTGGTTATACTATGGATTTACCTTTTTGCATTTGATATGATCAATTAGATAGTCAAGGAATATCCCTAGGGATAGTCAGGGGATAAACTTTATCCCGTATATTTATCAATGAATAATATTTTTTCTATCAAATATTATCTTAAGCATTATTTTTTCGTTTAAAACGAAAC
Source organism: Calamus simplicifolius (assembly GCA_900491605.1). Lineage (NCBI taxonomy): Eukaryota > Viridiplantae > Streptophyta > Magnoliopsida > Arecales > Arecaceae > Calamus > Calamus simplicifolius. Next base: position 27,684 of record UESW01000600.1, on the reverse strand, counting down.
TTTACTGTAAAAGTAAGATACAATAATTTTTTAAAAGTATCATTTGATACGATGCTTTTTGATGCGATGCTTTTAAAAGCATCATTTTAAGTCACGTTTTTTATCTGTTACATTAGAAAAAAAAAAAAAAAAAAGTATTGAAGTGATTTTTTTTTTGAATATCCTTTTTATATAAAAAAAAAACATTTCACGCGCAGCATTCACGTAAAATCAATGTCAGATGATACGGATTTAAAAAAAGAGCTGGCAAAATTTGTTGGCTGCTTTTGTTATTGGTGCTGTACAAAAGACTATTGAGTTATGGTTTCGATCAGAGCTAACTGGAATTTTGTGCAACAAAGTCAGTCCGGCGTTTGAGTAAGAATCGGAAACTCCCCGAATACATTCATATGCGCGACAACACGATCCAACTATGAAGGGACTAACGACTGTTCCGAATATCTTTGTCACTGCAGCACCTTGGATTCTTTTCTTGCCGCATTTCCCATTTCTTGGCTTGCAACGTCAGCATAACGTAAAACCATAATATATATAAAATTGATATTAATGTAAAATATTATATTAAATATTTAAATATTATTTAGTAAAAATTAAATATATAATCAAATTAAGTATTAAATATTTATATAAAAGTTAAGCATGTAATTTAAGGTTATCATTGATAATCTTAAGAATCAAATTACTTTAACTTAAATTTAATTGTTAAACATGTTTATTTTAAATTATTAAAATAAATTACCATGAATCAAATGGGTATATTATTTTCATGTACCTTGTCAACCTTTTTTTATCTTGGAAGTTTGTGCCGACCAGTTGGTTCAGAGACCAATGTCGAAGCTACTAGGTTCTTCTCAAGGCTTAAGGGTTTGGCAAACTAATTTGATTTTTTCCTGCTAACATTAATGGAATGCTTGGCATCAAGCATCAACCAAATGGTAATGCCCCAACAATGAAGGCACTGTCTGCAGTTGACCAGACGAGAAATGTCCCAATCAAATTGGAACAAATCACAAAATAGATGGAGATGTTGCCTACCAAAACTGATCAATGAATTGCTACAGTCACGTCCCGTGCATTGTAACCATGAAAGAGTTTCCTTCTTCTAAGAGAAAAAGAGTTGATGAGGCACCAGGCCTGCCGACTGTCACACCGTCGGCGCCGTTGGATAAGCATGAGCCTTCCATCAAGATTTTGTCTCCATCATTCTGGTTCCTTCTTTTGAGAGTCATGATCAATTCTCTAGAATTAACAGTCTCAACATAGTTCAAAGCTATGCGAGTTTAATTCGGTTCCACAAAAGTCTTATGAATCTAGACTTGGGCACTGGGGCTGCGTAATAGTTTTATATACTTTTCGATATGAAAAAGAAAGTCCACAACTAACTGGACTAATAATTATTGAAAAGAAATATATTATATATTTTAGAAATTGACTTTAATAAATTTAATATATACTATTGACGTCAAGTCACATTCCTTAAACGCCGGAAAAACGAAGATCCTTCTCGGCAAACTCCTGCAAGAAAAGTCCCCAAAGATCGAATATTCCGGTGGGGATCCTCCGACGCTCAAGTCAGTCACTCGGGAACAGATAAGAGTTAACTAACAGAAAGAGGCTAGAAAACTAGAGTTCAGGATCCTTTCCTCGTCATAAGTGTGGGCCTTTATATCTGTTTGAAGGTTCTCCTCTTTCAAGCTTCCAGAAGGTTGATGATTTCGAGATATTGCTGTTCAATAACGGACAAAAAGGCAAGGCCGACAGTGACGGATTATGGGCGTGTCAGAGGTGTCCTGCCTCACTTGCCACCTGCCAGTGCAGCATTACAGGTGTCTGGTGGCTATGGTTGCACCAAGCGCACGCCGTTACGGGGTATGGCCACATGCAGCCATAGGCGAGTGGTGGACCATACGCCGTAATGGGGTATGGCCACGCACTATTATGGACGAGTGATGGACCATACGCCATTATGGAGTACGACCACGTGCTGTTACGAATGTGTCAGGTGGCTCGAGGCCATAGGTTGCTGGTCCCAGGGCCGGACCATGACAGAAGCCCGAGGCCGAGAGTGCCTCAAAGGCTGAGGGTATCTCGGAGGCTGAGGCGGGGCTCCGTCAGTCTCCCACTCTGTTAACCCTGATGGTGCTGAATCGGCACGTCAGCCTCGGAGGCCGAGGGTGTCTCGGATGCTGAGGTGTCTCGGAGGCTGAGGCGGGGCTCCGTCAGTCTCCCACTCCGTTAACCCTGATGGTGCTGAATCGGCCACGTCAGCCTCGGAGGCCGAGAGTGTCTCGGAGGCTGAGGCAGAGGCTCTCGGTCAGTCTCCCATGCCGTTAACCCTGACGATGCTGAATCAGCCACATCAGATGTTCCCTCGCCCCTGAGATGAAGCGGGCCCATCTCTACGAAAGGGGTGTCACCTCTCCAGTGGCTGATCCCCGTCAGTTGCCAACCGCCCCCGGACACATGTCTCTGGGTGCTGCAATGACTTTACACGGGCGACGTGGGGGATGTGAAGGGACGGCTACTGTCGTCCACCTGATCTACTGCGATCATCCTCAAGGCGAGGTCGTCCTCTTGAAATCCATGAAAAGCGGCCGCCATCATTGCCATCATGACAATGACGTCAGCGGCGCCCCATCATTGGATGGACGCGGATCGTCTCACGCACCGAGCGCCTGCCGAGGCGACCCAGCCTATAGCGAAGGTCCGCGTGGCTGAGTAAGTAGAGCGGGATGATTTGAAATCTGATAAGACCCGGGCGAGGGCTGAATCTCGCCATTTTGCTTCATCTGTCATCGTCTTCCCCTGGCTCCCGTCTTTCCTGCAACCTGAGACCAGCCTCAATCATTTTCTTGCCACAGGTCAGCCTTATGTCCTTTTCAGACCTCTTCCCTTCCTTCTCAACCTCCTCCATGGCCTCCTCTCCTTCTTGGTCCGTCGCTTCTCCTAGCGACAACATTTCTTCCTCAAGGCTTCGTGCCTCTCCTTCTCGTCCCCTCTCATGGTCCTCCGATCCGGAGGATCGCGCTCCCCTTGCCCAGCGGCAGGTCACCGGCCGGGCTCCCACAAGGGGACGCCCGGCGGCCGTTGGCAGGGCTCCAGCGAGGAGGTCGGGCGACGGCCGCACCTCCTCGAGGGTGGGGGCGGAATCCCCAACGGGGACCACCTCCACGGTAACGGGCCAAGACTGGTGAATATCAGGGCCCATTACCAGATCTCCCGAGATGTCGGGCTTTTCCTTCCGACCCCCGATGATAGGGTAGTCTCTTCCCGGCCCGGTAGAGTGGCCGTTTATGAAATTTTCTTTAGATTAGGTCTTCGCCCCTCTCCATCCTTTTTCATCAATCTTTTGGATTATTACTCCCTGACCCCCACTCAGCTGATCCCGAACTCCCTTCGGACCATTTTCTTTCATCATTCTCTGCACCACCTCCAAATTATGCCTCGACTCTCCCTCTTCTGCTGTTTTTATATCCTTAGGCAGCAGGCGGTTGGTGGCTGTTCCAGCCCTGACCCGGCCATGTCCTTAAGCTGCTTCTCCCCTCCTCTGTCAAGGGATGGAAATCCTGGTTCTTTTTTGTGGACTTCGACCACGTTAAGCCGGGTGGGGGGATCCTGACCTTCGGCCCAACATGAATTCCACCCCACTCCCGGAGATAAGAAGCACTGGGGCAGCTGTTGACCGCCGACATCCCCAGGTACACCTTGCCTATCGGAAGACAACTTCCGGCTAGCGGGCCTCACCACCCAAACCAGTGAGTAGAAGGCATCCCATACTTAGCCAAATTACCCTCTCTTTCTTCTCTGTCAATTTTTTTTAACTCGACCGATGTTGCGCAGTAATGAAGCCTCCGACCGCCATCCGGAGGAGGGCCGCAGCCAAGAGGATGAGGGCCCAAGGGGGACCAAGAGAGGGGCAGTAGGCCTCGGCCTCCAAACGTCCGATGGTGCAGGCTTCTTCGCCTCCCGAGTGCCGGGGACCTCCGAATGCGCCCGTGGTGACGGCCGACACCCACCAGAGGAGGTGGGGGTTGAGGGGGTGACCGAGAAGCCCCAAGTGCCTGCCAAACCACCGCCGGAGGCAGAACAGGGCCCAGGCGCCGAGTCTTCGGTGGTAGCAAGCCCGCCTCTGGAGGAAATGCCGGCGGGCAGCCCCCCACGCAATAGCCCGAGCACGGTGAGGCCGCGGAAGTGGGGCCGGACCGACCCCCCGAGGGTTCTCCTTGATGAACGACGGTCGCCGAGCGGAATGGCTCATGTCCCAGGTCATTCAGCCCGACTTCAGGAGGAACTCCGGAGCATGGGGCGAACAGGTTCTTTAGGGAGGCCTTCTCAGCCCTGGTCGAGTAAGTTACTTTCTTGCCCTTGATTGAAATTTTGAATAGTTTGCTGGCTGACATCTCGAGTACAGGTGACGAACTCCTGGTGCTCACTTGGGAGGCTATCGGCGAAGGGGAGGCTGTCCTTCGCCAGGTCCAGCAAGACGCCGAGGATGCCCAAGCGGGCCGAGGCTGCAGAGAAGGCTCTGGAATCGGCGAGGACCGACCCGATGAAATAAAGAGGGCCCAGAGCGGAGGCTGAAGCCAGCCGACTGCAAGCGGCACTCAGTCAACTTACCGAGGCCGAGGGCGCCATCGAAGCCCGAAACGTTCACATCACCGAGTTGAACTCACATCCAGGCGGCCGAGGATAGGGCGAGGCATGCCAGGAGGAGGCGGAGCACGCTAAAGAGGCTGAGAGAGCGGCGACAGCCTCTCTGGCCGTGGAGAGGGAGGCCAGGGTTGCCGAGGTGGAGATCGCGCCGAGGCTAGGGCTGTCACGGCCATGGAAGAATTCAAGGCATCGGAGCACTTCGCCCTTGAGATGGTCAAAGCTAATGCGGATTCCTATATCAGGGTTCCGCGATGCCAGGGAGAAGGTGGCCCGGGTCTTGGAGCTCCCCCGCGCCTTGGAGATCAAGCCGACCAGGAGTCGAGGGGGTCCCCTCAGAAGCCTGCGGCCGACCCATAGTTTTGCGTTGTAATTTTTCCTTCTCTTGTCTTTGTACTAAGTCCGGCCTAGTCGGCATTTTGTAACACCTCGATATCAATGAAGTATAATTTTTATCCACCATGTTCTTAAGTCCCCAGCTCGCCGACGTGGGACCCTTAGCGGCGGCGTCGGCAGAGGGGTACTCTTGTGACCATGGCTTAGTTGTAGGGCCGGACTCTGGGAGAGTCAAGGTCAAACCTAGGGCCATGTCTGCCTACTCGGGGTTCCGAGCACGATGGAACATCGGTTTTGGCCTGCCGAGGAGAACTCGGGCTTTTTGAATCCGATGGTACATCGGGTCTTCTGTGCAATGGTACATTGGGCTTTTGAGTGCCGACCGAAGTCGGGCTTTTTGAATCGATGGTACATCGGGTCTTCTGCCAATGGTACATTGGGCTTTTGAGTGCCGACCGAGTCGGGCTTTTTGAATCCAATGGTACATCGGGTCTTCTGTGCTAATGGTACATTGGACTTTTGAGTGCCGACCGGAGTCAGGCTTTTTGAATCCCATGGTACATCGAATCTTCTGTGCCAATGGTACATTGGGCTTTGAGTGCCGATCAAAGTCGGGCTTTTTGAATATGATGTACATCGGGTCTTCTGTGCCAATGGTACATTGGGCTTTTGAGTGCCGATCGGAGTCGGGCTTTTGAATCCGATGGTACATTGGGTCTTCTGTGTCAATGGTACATTGGGCTTTTGAGTGCCGACCGAAGTCGGGCTTTTTGAATCCGATGGTACATCGGGTCTTCTGTGTCAATGGTACATTAGGCTTTTGAGTACCGACCGGAGTCGGGCTTTTTGAATCCGATGGTACATCGGGTCTTCTGTGCCAATGGTACATTGGGCTTTTGAGTGCCGACCGGAGTCGGGCTTTTTGTTGAGAAGCTGAGACACTTGAACTTGTGTTTATTAATAGCAAGGCAAGAGCCTGAAAGAGTACAAACATGAAATTTAACGTAAGGAGAGGGTACACTATTGATAATACGACAGGTTGTCAGTATTCCACGTCCGCGGGAGAGGCCTCCCGTCCAGCTCTTCAATTTTGTATGCTCCGTGGCGGAGTGCCTCGGTGACTCGGTAGGGTCCTTCCCAGTTCGTGCTAACTTGCCTCCTTCCGTCGGTTTTGAGATTTGGCTCGCCGAAGGACGAGGTCCCCTGACAAGAAGGTCCTTAGGCGATGCGAGCGTTGTAATACCTAACCACTCGCTATTGGTAGGCTGCCATCCGGAGCCGCGCTCGGTCCCGTACCTCTTCCAAGTCAAGGTTGGCCGCAATTGGTTCGGATTGTCCTCTTCACTGTATGCCTCCACCCTGGGGCTCAGAGCGCCGATCTCCACATGAATGACGGCTTCCGAAGATGAGGCTGAAGGGGGTCTCTCCAGTGGGGGACTGCGTTATGTGGTAGGCCCATAGCATGTTGTGGAGCTCCTCCACCCACCGTCCTTTACAGTCATCCAGACGGGCTCTCAGCTTGGAGAATGATGCGGTTGGTCATCTCGGCTGCTCCGTTGGTCTGAGGATGCCCTACGGAGTGAACCGCTGGTGGATGCCGAGCTTGGTGCAGAATCCTCGGAAGGATGTGTTGTCGAACTGCCAGCGTTGTCGGTGACCAGGGTATGCGGTAGCCTAAACCGGCAGATTATAGACTTCCAGAAGAAGGCCCTCACCTTGCTCTCGGATCTTGCAAGCGCCTTGGCCTCAATCCATTTGGTGAAGTGGTCGACGGCCACTAGCAAAATCTGCGCTACCCAGAGGCCGGAGGGAATGGTCCCAGAATGTCCATCCCCATTGGGCAAAGGGCCAGGGTGCCGCCAGGGGGATCAGTTGGGATGTCGGCTGCCGCTGATGCTAGCGTGGCGATGGCAGCTATCGTATTTCTTGACAAGCTTGGCTACATCCTCCCTTATGGTTAGCTAGTAGTACCCCTACCACAGGGCCTTGTATGCCAGGGCTCTGCTCCCCAGGTGACTCCCGCAGATGCCTTGATGGATTTCTCAGGATGTAATTAGCCTCCGTGGGACCTACACATCTGAGGACCGGGTATGAGAATGATCTTGGCAGAGCTTCCCATCATCATTAAGAACTTCGGGGCCCACCGCCTGAGTAGTCTGGCCTCAGCCGGGTCTTCAGGAGGGCACCATCGATCAAGTATCGGATGTAGGCATCCATCCAAGAGGGCTCTTGCTCGACTGGCAGTGCTTCCTCTGCTGCTTCAATGCTTGGGACTTGCAGATGCTCCACGTACGTCCTTTCGAAGGTCCCGTCGGCCGAAGTGGCCAAGCGGGACAGCGCATCAGCCCTAGCATTCTTCGCTCGGGGGATGTAGCTGACACGGAAATATAAAAACCGAGAGGCTTGAGACTGCACCTTGTTCAGGTAATGAGACATGACCAAGTCTTTGGACTCATACTCCCCGGTGACCTGCCCAGAGACCAGCTGGGAGTCCGTGAAGGCCCTCAGACATTCCGCACCGAGCTCCTTGGCTAGCTTCACCCTGCCAGCAGGGCTTCATATTCTGCCTGGTTGTTGGTGGCCGAGAAAAGAAACTGAAGGGCATACTCCACCACCTCCCCCTCAGGGCTCGCAAGAATAAGTCCGGCTCCACTCCCTTGAGAGTTCGATGCTCCGTCTACATGAAGGATCCAGTCTTCCTTCTCCACTACCTCGGCTGCAGGGGACTCCATGCGCGCCTCCGGGTGCAACTCTTCTGGGTGCTTCTCGGCCCAAGTGCACTCGACCAAAAAATCGGTAATACCTGGGACTTCATTACAGATCTTGGCCGAATGGATAGATCGAACTCCCCCAACTTGATGGCCCACTTGGCCAGCCGACCAGAGGGTCAGGACGGGACAAAATAGTCCGGAGGGGTTGGTTCGTGAGCACCACGATTGGATGAGCTTGAAAGTAGGGTCGGAAGCGCTGAGCGACCACCAGGGTGAAGATGATCTTCTTGGTTTTGGAGTATCTTGTCTCGGCATCGTGGAGCACCTTACTAGTGTAGTAAACCGGCTTCTGCGCTCTATTGGCATCCATGCGGATAAGCACGGAGCTGACAGCCTCAGGGAAGGCCGCAAGATACAGAAAGAGCTCTTCCCTTCCCTCGGCTTGGACAACAGCGGCAGAGTGGATAAAAACTTCTTTAGCTCCTCGAAGGCTTCCTGACATTCCTTCGTCCACTCAAAGCTATTGACCTTGCGCAGCGCCTTGAAGAAGAGCAGACACCTTTCTGCCGACCTTGACATAAAGCGGCTCAAGGCTGCCACCCTTCCGGTCAGACGCTGCACCTCCCTCTTGTTAGTCGGGGCCTCATATCCAAAATAGCTAAGATCTTATCGGGATTGGCTTCGATTCCTCGCTGAGTCACCATAAAACCCAGAAACTTACCCGCCGCAACTCCGAAGGTGCACTTGCAGGGGTTCAGTCTCATCCGGTACTGGCGTAGGTTGCTGAAGGTCTCTGCAAGGTCGGCAACATGATCCATGGCGTGGGTGCTCTTGGTCAGCATGTCGTCATGTACCTTCATGTTGCACCCGATCTGGTCCTCAAATACCTTGTTCATCAGCCTCTGATAGGTGACCCCCGCATTCTTTAACCCGAATGGCATCACTTTATAGCAATAAATACCCTTCTCGGTGACAAAGGAGGTCACCTCTTCATCTGCCAGGTCCATCCTGATTTGGTTGTACCCCGAGAATGCGTCCATGAAGCTGAGGGTTTCGTGGCCGGATGTTGCATCCACCAACTGGTCGATCCGAGGTAGTGGGAAGCTGTCTTTGGGGCACGCCTTATTGAGGTCGGTGAAGTCCACGCATATCCTCCAACTTCCACTGGCCTTACAGACCATCATGACATTTGCCAGCCAGTCGGGATAGTGCACCTCGCAGATGTGACCGGCCGTCGTTAGCTTGCGCACCTCTTCTTTTTCTGAAGCAAAGCTCCTCTTCTTCTGACGAACGGGTCGGCACTTGGGCTTGATGTAGAGTTGGTGGGTAATCACCTCCTCCGGAATGCTTGGCATATCAGATGCCGACCAGGCGAAGATATCAGCATTGGCTCGCAGAAAAGTGAGGAGTTGGTTGCGGGCCTCCTCCGGAAGCAAGGCCCCAACTTGGATAGTCTGCGCTGGGTCCTCTTCCAGAGGAAAGGCTAGCAGGTGCTCGGTCGGTTCCCCCTCCTCTTCGAGTCTCGGGGGTCCAGCGCTTCTGGCGCAGGTGCAGATATCACCCCTGAGGACTGGGAGCCATGTGGCAGCACAGTGGTGGTGGATTCTGTTCCCCCCGCATCTCTCCAACCCTTTCACTGGTTGGGAACCTCACCAAGAGCCTTTTGGTAGAAATAACAGCATCCAAGAGGTTAATTCCGGGCCTTCCAAGTATAGCATTGTAGGCAAGAGGCACCCAGACCATCAGAAAACTCATGAAAATTATACTTTGTTGTGGGGTCGTGCCAGCCGTGACAGGGAGAGTGACCTCTCCCTCGACCATCACGGAGTCTCAGTGAACCCCATCAGGGGCGTAGTGATAGGTCGAACCAGGCCGGAAGACAGATTCATGTGAACAAAAGCATCATAACTCATAACGTCCACCAAGCTTCCACTATCAATCAGAATTCTTTTACAGGGTGTTTAGCAATCGTCATGGATATGATGACACTATCATCGTTTTTATTAACCACCCCCTGTAGGTCCCTTTTAGAAAAAGGGATTACAGAATCTAACTCTCCCTCCTCTCTCGGCCTCTTGGATGGGCCACTTGCCCCCCAGGAAATCATCGCCATCGTCTTCTTGGTCAGGGCATTGTCGATCATCGGTGACAGAGGTACTGATGGGCCAGAAGCACCCAGATTGTTCCTCTGAACAAACTTCCCCAGATGGCCATGCTGGATAAGGTCCTCTATCGCCTTCTTCAGCTGGCGATAGTTGTCGGTGTCATGGTCGTGGTCCCGGTGGTAGCGGCAGTAGAGGCTCTTGTTGCGAGGGATCTTCGGGTTCAGTGGAGGAGGGCGCTGAAAATAGGGCTTGCCCTCAATCTCGAGCAAGATGTGTGATATCGGGGCGAGCAAAGAAGGGTAGGGCCCATCCCTCTGTGCAGGAGCTCAAGGACGATTGTCTGGTCGGTGAGGAGGCTCAGGCCTCCTGGGGTGAGCTTCGGCAGGTTCTGGGTGGGCCGACTTCTTTGCGGTACTTCCGCTAATCTTGCGCCGGAAAGAATCAGCCTCGTCAGCATGGATGTATTTCTGAGCCCGGCTCAAAAGCTCGGCGTAGGAGCCGGGTGGCTTCTTATCGAGGGAGTACGTGAAGCGGATGGGGCGAAGCCCTCGCTTCAAGGCCAGGGTGGCCACGGAGTCCTTGATGTTGTAGACCTCCAAGGCCGCCTCCTTGAACCGAGCGACGTAGTCCCGCTGGGACTCACCACTCTTTTGCTGGACGGAGAAGAGACTGTCTACCACGCTTGGAATCTTCTGGCAGGCGTCAAAGTGGGCCAGGAAGGCCCTCTCCAGCTGGCGGAAGGAGTCGATACTCCGTGGCTGCAGGCGGAAGTACCAGGCTCGAGCAGCTTTCTTCAAAGTGGCGGGGAAGGCGATGCATAGGAGCGAATCGGTTGCCCCCTAAACCTGCATGAGTACCTTGTAGCTTTCCAAATGGTCCAGGGGGTTCGTGGTCCCGTCATACGGGTCCAGCTAGGGAAGTTGAAACTGGATCGATATAGGTTCCTCCATGATGCGGTAAGATAGAGGCGGACTATGACTACGGCGAGACAGAGGCGGCCAACTGTCATAGTCCGCCTCCAGTGGGTTGGTGATTCGGTGGCTGAGCTCCTCTAGTCGCTGGTTGTACTCGTCGAGCCGGCGCTTAGCTCGGCGGGAGATTCGGCCGTCGAAGGACCCCTCTCTAGAAGATTCTGAGGAAGGGGAAGAGTGGCGGTGATGCCGACGAGGGCACTCCGCCTCCTTCCCATGTCGCCGCTTGGGAGATGCACTGGTGTGGCGAGAGGGTGACCAGGGCCTCTTGGAGGCTTCCCAGCGGTGAGGATTGGGCGAAGCGTGGTGGTGGTGAGCTTCTCGGACGGGAGACCTCCTCCGAGCAGAGTGTTGGCTGGGTTGGATCACTACTGGTACTGACGGGAGGGGCTTCGGTTGCTGTAGCCGCCGCTTGATGCTGCAGGTCTTGGACCACGGTCACCAAAGATTGGACTTGCGCGGCAAGGGCGGCAAGCCCGTCTTCTTAAAGCTGCTGCGGTGGTGGTGCAGGGACGTCGGCTAGGGGAGCTGAGGGGCCAATCGCCAGCGGATCAGCCCCTTGACGCTGCCCCCCAGCATGACTGGTGGAGACCTCTCACGCACGGGTCGTCACCATTGCTTGAGAGCTCGGGGAAAGAGAAGTTGTCGCTGACAGGTTCGAAGCTTTTCTCTTCTCCCCCTTCTGGCGCGCCAATCTGTTGATGCCAAGTCACCTTCCTTGAACGCCGGGGAAACAGAGATCCTTCTCGGCAGACTCCTGCAAGAAAAGTCCCCAGAGACCGGATATTCCGGTGGGGACCCTCCGACGCTCAAGTCAGTCACTCGGGAACAGACAAGAGTTAACTAGCAGAAAGAGGCTAGAAAACTAGAGTTCAGGATCCTTCCCTCGTCATAAGTGTGGGCCTTTATATCTGTTCGAAGGTTCTCCTCTTTCATGCTTCCAGAAGGTTGATGATTTCGAGATATTGCTGTTCAATAACGAGAAAAAGGCAAGGCCGACAGTGACGGATCGTGGGCGTGTCAGAGGTGTCCTGCCTCACTTGCCACCTACCAGTGCGGCATTACAGGTATCTGGTGGCTATGGTTGCACCAGGCGCGCACCATTACGGGGTATGGCCACATGCAGCCACAGGCGAGTGGTGGACCATACGCCGTAACGGGGTATGGCCACGCACTGTTACGGCGAGTGGTGGACCATACGCCATTATGGAGTACGACCACATGCTGTTACGGGTGTGTCAGGTGGCTCGAGGCCATAGGTTGCTGGTCCCAGGGCCGGACCATGACGGAAGCCCGAGGCCGAGGGTGCCTCAAAGGCTGAGGGTGTCTCAGAGGTTGCGCGTGTATCGGAGGCTGAGGCGGGGCTCCGTTAGTCTCCCACTCCGTTAACCCTGACGGTGCTGAATCGGCCACATCAGCCTCGGTGGCCGAGGGTCTCTCGAAGGCTGAGGATGTCTCGGAGGCTGAGGCAGGGCTCGTAGTCTCCAACTCCGTTAACCTGATGGTGTTGAATCGGCCATGTCAGCCTCGGAGGCCGAGAGTGTTTCAGAGGTTGAGGGTGTCTTGGAGGCTAAGACAGGGCTCGTCAGTCTCTCACACCGTTAACCCTGACGGTGCTGGATCAGCACATCATATACCACATAATTTAGTATGAAATAAGGTTAAACACTGTAAAAGGCTTACTTTGATACGGCTAGGGTAAAGGGATTTGCATATATATATATATATATATATATATATGTGGTTAGCTTAGCTTATGGAGTGTTGATTCTCAAACACCAGCCATCCAACAATTGTGTGGTCAACCGTGATTGAATCAGCTGGCACCTCTCCTTTTATTGATGCCACCTAAAAAAGTACATTTGGTGGATCTGAAGGTAAAAAATGAAGCACCTTTCAAGTTGAAGTTGTCGTGTAGTTTGGTCAAGCCAAGAAATTCATCCACTCTATCCATCGACTCATTCCTGAAGATTCTAACTTTTGAAGCTCTTTTCCATGGCATTATGTGGAATCCTCCTTAAAATTTATCTTTTGATAGATCAATTTATACAACCATATTTAGTATCGGAGCAGTTATTAAAAACCTCGATGGTCGCATCTTACTTCCATTAGCTATTCCTCTACCAATTTTTTGGGTTCCCTACGTAAAGTTAACTAGTGTTTAGCATAGTTTGAAAGTAGCAACCAATGTTTTAAAAATCGGATCGAAGAACAAACCGGTTTAACATATGGGTCATGAATCAACCGATTTGGTCAGTAAATCGGTTTGATCGAACCAAATAATATTATAATAATTTTTAATTTAATAATATATAAATAATAAAATATAAATATCAATTAAATAAAAAATTAAAAAAATTAAAAAAATGGGTTGGACTGGTTGAAACCCGATCAATTCAATAGATTTTTTGATTTCACTGGATCATATAAAAGTCAACTTTAATAGTAAAACCGGATCGGACTGATGACCGGTTCCCGATTGAATCGGTTGCATCGATCCGGTCCAATTTTCAAAACACTGGTAGCAACTCAAATATTTCAGAGCTGCAAAATTATTTTTGAATATGATTCAACTACAATTGTATCTTGATTCTATGATCAGCCATATTGTCAATATTCATACTTAGAGACCTTCCCTTGATCATCTCATCATTCTCACAATTTGAATACGCATATATTCACGAAAAAGCTAATTGGGTAGCAAATTTCTTAACAAATAATATATATATATATATATATATATATATGTATATGTATGTATATATATGTATGTATATAAGGTAGATTTAGCTATATTTGAATATAGCTAAGTTTAGGATCCAATTACTTTTTTTATCCTTGGACTTCAATTTTTTTTACTTTTTTTATCTTTGAAATTCCTAAACTATGTAAATCCAAGGATGAAAAAGATAATTAACTAGATTTAGGCTTAATTATATTCAAATATAGCCCAATCAACTCTCTCTCTCTCTATATATATATATATATATAGGAAGAGAAAGATAAATTTGGTTACACTCACATATAATCAAGCTCTAAGATTGATCGTCCTCAAAATCAGTCCATCTTTTTTATTTTTAAAATCCATAATTCATATAGATCTAACTATATAAAAGATAAATCATTTAGGTTTGACTACAGACAAGCATAGCCAAAGTTCATCTCTTCTCTCTCTATATATATATATATATTAGACAGGAATCTAGGAAGATATTGCACTCTAGGACTGAGAGCAAGCCTAGAATCTCACCATGGAAGCAACCATGAACCCATCAAATTATTCTGACCACACAAATGAACATTGCCATTATCATAAATAATAGAAAAAGTTAGATATGAGTCACTAGTGAAAGTATCTTAAAAAGAACTTCAAAGAATTTTTCTTGAAACGTCAAAACTAAATAGACTAACCAACTTATCAATCTTTTGCAATTAGCTTTTTTTACCGAGATAATTCCAATTTTTGAGAAGTCTCAAGGGTTCCCTTCACCTCTCATGGCTAAGTCTAACCATATCACGCTCTTGACCCTTGGTGGGAAGACATGGAAGTAAACTCCATGAGTCTTCCTCACCGAACCGAATAATAATGTCCCATAAGGTTAGTTATGTAGGTAGTTCGCATACATGCACCTCAACCTAATATAAGACTGTTAGGAGTTATTTACAGGGAACATCCCTATATAAATTCTTAAATTCCTAAATATTTAGTTAGTATCTAAAATTTCTACATGGTAAAATATTCTTAGAAATCTCATCTATACCCAATTTTAAGACTATAAGATTAATAAGGAATGAGATATTAATTTTTAGTTTTAAAATTCTTTTATTTTAATTTTTAAAAAAAAAATTATCATAAAAATTTGATTCCGCTCGCTTCAAACAGCTCCATAGGGTTTTGAGTTTATAGACATCTGATGAACATAAGTCAAACTTCATTCCTTTATCTAAAGTAAATGACACATGTTTTATCTTTTATAAATTGATGCAACCTAGCGATTTCAATGATATAGGTTGTTAATTAATTTAAATTAATTTTTTTAAAGCAAAATAATATTAAAATATGCATCATTAGATGTAAAAATTATTCAGTTGTTAGCAATTTATATAAAGATAAAAAGTATCATTGAAGCCGCAATTTATGAAAACTTTACCCATTACCAAGGTCATGTGCAAAAGTCGATTGGTAAGAAAATGGAAGATTCATCGCCCATGGCACTAATCGGTTTTACTTTTCATCAAGGTCCAAATCCTTATGCTGGCAGTGGATCACTAGGGGAAAGGAGTATCTCTAATGAAAAGAAAAAAGTCTTGTTGCATTATCCTTCGATACAGCAAAAGAGCACTGGCTGCTCGGATTGACTGTCCGCACGTGCCGATGCATGTACGATGACCCAATGAGTCGTGCACCATACATGTCGCTCATTGGGCCACCACATACATGCTGGCACATGCGAACTAATCCATGCGATTGATGCACAATTGCTGCACCGAAAGGCAGTGCAGCAAGTCCTTTCCATCTCTAATTCATCCATAGTTCATATATTTTTTAAGCCATATGACTATAGAGGTATCCAGACCATGGGCAGTCCAGAAAAAACTAAGCCCAATTAGCCCGTCCAAGATAAATCCATGGCAGCCCATGCCTTTGCTCGTTTGGAAGTTGGCAGTCATGGCAACTAGCAGTAATTTGTAGCAGTTGGAGGTTCGGTTTAGTTTGTTGGCAGCAATTTGAATGCTATTGACTTGTTTGTGTTTAATGCTCATGCGAGCATGAATCTGATATAACCAAATAATCCAATCTTCAGTGAAATAAATATTCTATCCTGAATTCAAATCAAAATATTGTCTCCACTGAGAAGTTCTTGCTCTTGTTCCTCCTATTGGTAATGTAATTTTGAAGTGTGTGCACGGCTATTAGTTATCTCACTTGGCTTCTTCTTCTTCTTCTTCTCTCTCTCATTAAACTTTCAGTGGAAATATGAGCTGGTTGTTGCTCGCATCACAGTTCTGCTCCAAATCCCAGTGATGAGCTGGATCTCTCTCGCGCCAAAGGATTTTTCCACCTTTGCGGCGAAGCTGAAGTCTTTCCCCATTACATTGATTAGTTTGACGGACTTGACCATTGGACAAAACTTACATAAAAAAGAATACCAATTGGAATTAGAAACCGAAAGGGACTGCAACACGAACATCACAAACTTCACTCCACTTCAAGGAGCGAGTTGATTCCATCAAGGAATATATCAAGAAGCCATGGAGGTACATTCCATTCAATGCCATCGATCCTCCATTGACGTTTGACAAGGAGCTGCCATCATTTCATTCTTATCCCACGTTCATCTTTGACTCCCATCCAAAAACTTTCTCCAAGCACACCAGTACTTTCTTTTTCCTTCTGACCACAGCATCCAGAACCAGAAAATCTGTTCCATGGTGTGGATTCGTCAGCGTAGCGAAAGCCTCCTTTCATTGGATTTCATACCCACGGTGAAAGCTAATGCAATGACAAGAACTTGGCTGGCTGTAATTTGTACACAGCAATCAAACCTTATGTGGTGTAAACAAGGAGAGCTCATCCATTTATATATCATTCTTCAGATGAAAGCTGGATTGCTATAGCGCATCTTGATTGAAAGATCCAGCAGCTTAGAGCCCCACATTTTCCCCCTTGTGAGAGAGAACTCTTCGCCGAAAGAGAGAATATCCTACCTTTACTGCATTATTACAGCCAACCTGAAAAGAAATGGATGAGAAAATGGTAATGGGGATCTCTCCCATTGGATTCCAAATGGATAGACTTGGACTTGAGAATCCAAATCGGGACGGACCCATGTACCTGAATTTGAACAGGTCCCCAGTGGAAGTGAGTGGGGATCACAATCAAAGACTATGGACCTGATGGATGCCAGTGGTGGGACCTTGAAATGAAGATGTAATGGTGCTAGGGGACCATGTCTCCACAGAATGCAGCTGACCATCTTAACCAGGTGGTGGGAGTTCAAAATCTCTGATTGTTATTTCAGCATGGTTGGCAACTTTTAGTCATTAAAATACATAAAGAGAGTTCTGACTTCATATCCTCCTGTGTAAGTCCAATTCTTAATGATTGTAGGATGGAACTAACATGACATTGACTTAGGAGACCAGCATTTGTGTATCTGTGACAGTGGTTTCCACATCCCATTGCGTGTGCTTGAATGCAATCTTGGTTTGCTTCACATCAAGCACGCATGAATCTGGTATGGCTTAATGAGAAATTCGGGACCAAAAGGGCTTTCTGAAACTATCTGTTCTACATTTCTTAATCAATCTATTCTACATTTCTTTGTGGTTGTCTCTGTTAATAATGGAAATGGAGTAGGACACCTCCTCTTGCAGTGGTGACAATGCAGCGAAGTCAAGGCTGCTGGTACAACAGCACTCTTCCACTATTATATGAAACTTGTTATTCTGTAGACAATGTTTAGCATACCAAAGTAACCATGACGTTCAAAGGAACTGCTATTTAGGAAGAAGATAATATATAAACTAAAGTTTGCAATCTAAACGTTCTCCGAGATGTGCTCACACTCTAATAGGTATGCTAAAAGTCCCCTCGTTTGTTAGAAATGATTAAACTAGCTTGAAACTTGACTGATAAAATAAGAAGGAAAAGAAATATAATAGTTGTTTAAAATAAATAATTTATGTGCAAATTGCTGACACTACTAAATAATTCCTAGAAGTCATAGTGCGCCATTCACAATCAGTCATCTCCTACTATAAAAACATAAAAGCAAAAGAGCTACTTTGCATCACCACACAAGAATTACTGAATAAGCCTCCATGGACTGCATGCTTTTTAACATTTTCTACTAGGTAGCTGTTCAATCATTCTCTCATATCTAAGCTTCCTAATAGAAATGACAAGCTCTCCTTTGGAGGACTAATCATATGCACTTCTTTTTCAGAGGAAACTGCATGAGATACAGAGATTCTCTTTCAAAAACAACGCTCCACTGCAACATTATTTCATTCCCAACACACCAAAAAATATACACAATCTATACACCTGAAGAAACGAAACAGCATGCCATGGGCTTTGATCTTGAGATTGGCAAAATTTAGCACACCAGTCCCTGTTGGCCCATTCGGCGGAGCCTCACCGCAGCAAAAGCTGGAAAACCTTTGGAGCAATTCCCTCCTTTGGCCAACCAACTTTAACATTCCTTTACATCACTGGAATCCAAATATTGGGTTATCTTTGGACAAGGACTGGTCCTCGGATGTTGACCTCCAATCGCCATCACACACGAGAGCGAGCTATATGCGTTTTTGGAAGGCCAGTCTTCTTGGAGGAGAGATCCGTGCTTCACAAAGGCTGTTCCCAGGAGAGAATTCACACCTTTTGCAAGGCAGTGCTTCAACCGTTAGGGTGGGGTGGGTGATCCAGAGCTGGGTTAGATCCAAGGAATGGGGCTGAGGAGATCGGCGGGCCACGAGGACAAAGGCTCTCTGCCATGGTTTCCAATAGAAAAAGTTTTGCTGCACCATAGGATGAAGAACAAGTGCATGATTGACACGTGATGCATGCATACACATTCCAAAGGTAAAAATATTTTTTTTATTTCTAACATATATATATATATATATATATATATATATATATATATATATATATATATATATATATATATATGCATGCGCTGCGCATCAATTACCGTATATGATACAATTTCTTCTTCGCCGCATGGCAAGACTTTTCTTTGCCGATATTGAGCTGAGCTAGTAGATTTCCTAGCTATGTGAAGTTTAGAGACACGTTGTAGTCTCGTTCTCCCTGGCCTTCTGTCCTAGGGATTGGATGTAGAGCAGACTCCATGCCTAAAAATGAAATTAATTTATGAACAACAAAACTTTGAATGGATATATAGGTATATATATAATTCAGAAGGGTGGTACAAAATGTAGGTGTAGGCAACAATTCGAGAGAAAGGAATGTTTGATAATTATTTGTTTATCCAAATTAATATTTGAGAGTAAGGTCCCATTCAAATTTTTTTCTTTTTTTATATTTCAGTAAAAAATATAAAAAAGTATGTTTTGCTTACTTATTTTATTTTTTAAAAAAAATCAAACGCCTTGCTTTTGAAAAAAAAATAAAAGTGAGAAATTTTCACTTTTTTTAGAAAATAATTTTTATGCTCAATTAACTTTTTCTAAATACTTGTTGGTACATCACTCCAATGAGATCTATTTGTTTTAATATCAAAGTAAATACTTGAATTTATGAAATAAAAATTTTGAGAGAGCAATCATTTCTTTTCCAATCTCTTTTATTATAGAAAAAAATTAATTTCTTTTTCTCGAAAAGGCGAAGATTGATGTCCTTCAAAGCTTCTGGCATCCTTCACTTTCTCGAGACTATGCTGCACTACATCACCTTGAAGCATTTCTTAGCTCTACATTCTTTTTCTTTATTTGTTTTTTCTTCTCAGAGAGTAGTCAGAAAAAAACATGACTACTACTTATCAAACATATTCTTTTTTTTTTTTCTGTTGTTAAAAAAGTTAATTATTAAACAAATTCCTGCTATCAAATACCTAGCAGAAAAGGTAATTTTTTTAAGTTTTAGAAAAAAATGATGTCAATACCAAATGAGGCCTAACTTTTTTTTTTTATTTATTTATACATGCCGGTTCGGTTGGGTAAACAAATTGATGAATAGGCTCGTTTTTGTGTGGATATACTTCTTTTATTTTATTTTATTTTTTCTCTCCCAAGGACAACTATCTGGAGGGATAAAATCAATAGAAGTGAAGGCTGTAAAGTTATTTATTTCTTGTCCCAACAACATATGCATGCTGAGAGATAAACAACAAGGAACAGCTGCAGCTCTATAGTTGTAAATGTCTCGTGACATTCATCAGCTTAAACCATTGCCATCATATCATATCATTCATAGCAGAGGAAACAACAATCTGACCAAGATCAGAATTAGGTTAAGAAGCCCATTTGGTGTCAGGCCAATAATCTACTCAGCATTTCGATGTATGACAAATGCCAAAGATCCCCTGCAAAATCAGCTCCCAATTCACTGATTAATGCTATTGAGCAGGTGTAAGACTGAAATCATGCTTGGCATGCTTAGTGCTTCACCATAGACAAGTCCAAGGAAAGATCATTAAGGCTTTAGGTTAAATCTTTGATTAGATCATATTTCCTTCGAGGTTTATAAAACCACTGCATATGCAATCTCATATCAAATATATTATACCATGCTAGTACCAAATTAATGCTTTAGTATAGGAAGGAGCTTTGTCAGCACGCTAAAATAACCTTTATATTGGATATACCAATATTGTAGCAATATGATATCTTGATCGGCATTGAGATTGCGAATCTTGTGAATCTTGATTTGATTTTCTAAGTTGGAGTGCAACTTGGACATTTTTTCCTTCTTTCAGTAGACTCCAACTTAGACATTTTTTCCTTCTTTTAGTAGATCGCATTTCCTTTTCTCATACACCGTCAAAAATGTAACAAATCCTTATAACACAATGCAACATAAACTTCTATTAAATTATCAGTATCCATGCATGCTCGGAATCTCTTTTACTTTTATCTAGAAGCTGAAATGGGAACAACAACAAGAATTTGAAAGCTAATCCTGAGCTTATCAAAATCTCAAAAACAAGTAGTGGTTCTTGTTATGGATGGAGATTAATTTCATCAAGAGGAAGCCCCAAATCAAAGTTCACGAAGGAGTTGGCAAATCAATCATTATCCAAAAGTAACAAAATGAGATTTGGATAGATTTTAGGGAGTTAGTTGAGAATATTTTGATCATTATCCAAAAGTAACAAACATAAGATTTGGATAGATTTTAGGGAGTTAGTTGAGGATGTTTTGGCCATTATCCAAAGTCACCGAAGGGAGCTTTTCGAAGAGGATTTGAGGCATCATCTCAGCTGCAACCACCCCCACAAAAATCTCGTGTGGGAGTTACGAACGTGTGGAATAAATTAAAGGCTCAGTGAGGACCTCTGTGTGCTGCAGAGAGAATAAAAAAAAGGGGTTCTTTAATCTTTTAGTGAGACCATAAGAGTTTCTGAAAGAGAGTATTTTTGAGAGCTTGTACCTGATTCAACTCTTAGTGAAGCCTTGCAGATCCTGTGCCGCTGTGGACGTAGCCCAGTTTGGGTGAACCACGTAAAATCCTCGTCTCTCGCTGTTTTCTTTGATTTTGGTTGCTATTATTATTTTGTGTTTTTTTATTGATTATATCGCAACTGCGTGCTTGGTCATACTAATAGCGATCTTATTAGAGGAATATTTGTTGTATTCCCTATCAAATTGGTATCAGAGCTTGGTTTTCTTCATATTATTACGGTCGGACAAATCAACAAAGAGATGGCAGAAGACAAGATCAAAATTGAAAATTAATGTCACAATTTCGGATGGTGGAGGATGTAAATTGAGGACTACCTATATCAGAAGGATCTTTACCTTCCATTAGAGGGAAAGAAGCCAGATTCAATGAGCGACTTAGATTGGATGATTCTGGATAGAAAGCCCTAGCCACGATCAGATTGTCATTGACACCTCAAGTGGCGTATAATATTGCAAAGGAAAAGACCACCGTGGATATGATGACCACTTTAACAAAGCTGTATGAAAAACCTTCCACCTCAAACAAGATATTTCTCATGAAAAAAGCTCTTCAATTTGAAGATGGCTGAGAATAGTTCAGTGACGGAGCATCTGAACGAGTTTAACTCGATGATTAATAAATTGGAGTCGGTCTCTGTTATTTTTGATGATTCATTCAGGGCGCTTCTTTTCTTATGTTCCTTGCCAGAGAGTTGGGACAATCTTGTGATGACAGTCAGCAACTCGGTATCAGGTATCCTTACATTCAATGATGCAGTTAGTTGTATATTGAATGATGAGATGAGAAGAAAGGCTATGGGTGGGACTTTACAAGTACTGCACTCATGGTGGATACCAGAGGAAGATCACAGGAGAGGAAGAAGTAGAAAAAGCCAGTCCAAGAGCAGAGGAAAGTCCAAAGGGAGATTTCCCATGAAGTGTTGGAACTGCGGAAGAAATGTCACATAAGCAAGGATTGTTGGGGTAAGAAGGAAAAAGGTGCAGAGACAAGATAGAAGGTCAGAAGCAAATGTTGTGAGTACTATTGAGCGAAATTTTGAGGATGTGTGCCTGTCAGCCGGCGATGGGACAAACTCAGATCTGTGGTTTGTAGACTCAAGGGCTTCTTACCATTGCAGCTCAAAGAGACACCTATTTTTGGATTTTATTCAAAAGATTTTGGTCATGTCACAGTTGGCAATGGACAGCAGTGCAGAATTGTTGGTAGAGGAACAATTGTACTGAAGTCAGTGACAGCGAGAATTGAGACTTGCACAAGTTAGATACATCCCAGAGTTAAAGAAAAACCTAATTTCTATCAGTCACTTGATGTTGAGGGTTATGTATCCGTTTTTGGTAATTCTCAGTGGAAAATTACTAAAGGTCTATGGTTGTTGTCAAAGGGAAGCGGACAGACACTCTCTACTTCTTGGCAGACAGTGAGAGTTCAGTTTAGTGGCAGCAGGAGACACGGTACAGTGACTACATTATGGCACAGGAGGCTCGGTCATCTTAGTGAGAAGAACTTGAATATTCTACACAGGAGAGAGCTTCTACCTGGGCTAAAGAAGGTGAATTTAGAGTTTTGTGAAGAGTGTATCTATAGTAAGAAAATAGTGAGTTTTCAGTTAGCAAGAACTCAGAAGAAGACTGAAAGGTTTGAGTTGATTCATTCAGATGTCTGGGGTCCAGCAATGGCATCATATGCGGCAATAAGTACTTTGTCACTTTATAGATGATTTAGCAGGAAAGTCTGGGTGTTTGCTATGAAGAAAAAGTCTGAGGTCTTTGGCATCTTCAAGAGATGGAGAGTCATGTGTGAAAGCCAGACTGGAGCAAGTCTCAAGTGTCTCAAGACAGATAACGGTGATGAATACTGTAGCAGAGAGTTTGATGTCTACTGCAGAGCATGGAATCAGAAGGATCAAGACCGTCCCAGGGACACCAGAGCAGAATGGTGTGGCAGAAAGAATGAACATGACCATTTTGAGAGAGAGAGGAGTATGAGATTTGACTCAGGTCTACCTACATATTTTTGGCGGCAGCACTGGACACCGCAGTGTATTTGATCAACAGGAGTCCATCCAGTGCATTGGATGGTGGGATTCCAGAGGAGGTTTGGACAGAAAAACAGTAAAACTTTTTTTTCTTAAAGTATTTGGCTGCATTGCTTATTCTCTGATTGAGAAAGAGAAGAGGAGTAAGTTAGACTCCAAGTCTACAAAGTGTGTTTTCATTGGATATGGCGATGAGTATGGCTACAAGCTCTGGGATTTCCAGAACAATAAGATCATTCAGAGCAGGAATGTGGTATTTGATGAAGAGCATACTTACAAAGACAGAAAGGATGCAGTGGAAGAAAAGAAACATGAGTTTATAGAACTCGATCCTGTCAGAGATGGAGAAATTCCCCGAGTGCAAACTGAAGATGAAACTCCGAGGATGTGGAGGAGGAAGATGTGGTTGGAACAGACAGCCACATGCATACATCGGTACCTCAGCCGGTGTCCCCATAGTTGAGGAGGACCAAGGGTTACCAGGCCATCACAGAGGTATTCTGCTAATGATTATGTTTTGTACACAGATTCTAGAGAGCCAGAATGTTTGTTGAAGCCATGCAGGATGAAGCTAAGGTCAAGTGGGAGCAAAACAAGACTTGGGATCTTGTGAAGTTACCCGCTGGCAAGAAAGCTCTGTTCAACAAATGGGTGTACAAGATGAAGAATGAGGTCGATGGTACCAAGAGATACAAGGCAAGGTTAGTTGTCAAGGGTTATGCACAGAAAGAGGGAATTGACTTCAGGAGATCTTTTCCCAGTAGTAAAGATGACATCCATCAGGGTGATTCTGAGCATGGTAGCAGTGGAGGATCTTCATTAGAGCAGTTAGATGTGAAGACAACATTTCTTCATGGAGATTTGGAGGAGGAGCTGTACATGCACCAGCCAGAAGGTTTCCAGGTCAGGGGAAAGGATGACATGGTCTGCAGATTGAAGAAAAGTTTGTATGGTCTGAAGCAGGCTCCGCAGCAATGGTACCTCAAGTTTGAAAGTTTCATGCTAGAGAAAGGCTTCACCAGATGCCAGTCAGATCATTGTGTGTACTTTCAGAGGTACATTACAAATGAGTTTATTATTTTATCCTTGTATGTGGACGATATGCTTGTAGCAGGTTCCAGTATGAGGAAGATAGAAGAGCTCAAGAAACTGATGGCAAAGAAGTTCTCAATGAAGGATTTGGGAGAGGCGAAGCAGATTCTTGGCATGAGGATCAACAGAGATAGGAAGCAACGGAAGCTGTGGCTATCTCAGGAGGACTATGTAGAGAAGGTACTGAAGAGGTTCCATATGGAGAATGCAAAGGCATGTCAACACCTTTGGCAGCACACTTCAAGCTCAGCAAGCAGTTGTGTCCAACAACTCAGAAGGCAAGGGATGAGATGATTAGAGTTCCATATGCCTCAGCCGTGGAAGTCTAATGTATGCAATGGTTTGCACAAGACCAGATATCACAAGCAGTGGGAGCAGTCAGCAGGTACATGCAGAATCCAGGCAAGGAGCACTGGAATGCAGTGAAGTGGATCTTGAGATCTCAGGGGTACATCAACTTACATTTATGCTATGGAGGTGATAATCTTCAAGTACAGGGATTTGTAGATGCCGATCACTCTGGTGATAGAGACAGTGGGAGGAGCACCACTGGTTATGTTTTTACTGTCGGTGATACAGCAGTGAGCTGGGTATCTCAGTTGCAGAAGATAGTGGCATTGTCAACTACAGAAGCTGAGTATGTGGCGATCACTGAAGCTAGTAAAGAGATGATCTGGTTACAGAGGTTGATGGAGGAGCTCGGCAAGGAGCACGAGTGTAATACATTATGGAGCGACAGCCAGAGCGCAGTTCACTTGGCAAGGAATCCAGCATTTCATGCAAGAACCAAGCACATTCAGCTTAGGTATCATTTCATACGCAGTGCATTGGATGAGGAGCAGTTGAAGCTGGAGAAAATTGATGGAGCTAAAAACCCTGCAGATATGTTCACCAAGGTTGTGAGCAGAGACAAGTTGAGTCTCTGTTGCAACTTGGTGAAGCTTTCCAAGAGATAGATCAGGAGAGCACAGAGAAAGAAGGTAGATCTAAGAGTGATGTCATTAATCTCCAAGTGGGAGATTGTTATGATGGAGATTAATTTCATCAAGAGGAAGCCCCAAATCAGAGTTCACGAAGGAGTTGACAAATCAGTCATTATCCAAAAGTAACAAACATGAGATTTGGATAGATTTTGGGGAGTTAGTTGAGGATATTTTGGTCATTATCCAAAAGTAACAAACATGAGATTTGGATGATTTTGGGGAGTTAGTTGAGGATTTTGGCCATTATCCAAAGTCACCAAGGGAGCTTTTGGAGGAGGATTTGAGGCATCATCTCAGCTGCAACCCGCCACAAAATCTCGTGTGGGAGTTACGAACGTGTGAAATAAATTGGAGGCTCGGTGAGGACCTCTGTGTGCGGCAGAGAGAGAATAAAAAAGGGTTCTTTAATCTTTTAATGAGATCATAAGAGTTTCTGAAAGAGAGTGTTTTGAGGGCTTGTACCTGATTCAACTCTTAGTGAAGCCTTGCAGATCCTGTGCCGCCGTGACGTAGCCCAGTTTGGGTGAACCACGTAAAATCCTCGTCTCTCACTGTTTTCTTTGATTTTGGTTTCTATTATTATTTGTGTATTTTTTTATTGATTATATCGCAACTGTGCTTGATCGTACTAATAGTGATCTTATTAGAGGAATATTTGTTTATTCCTTATCAGTTCTATCTCAGCTGATTTCTCACCCGAGATATCAGTCTGTATTGGTATTGGTTGGTTAGCTGATACAATCCTATACAGGTCCAATATATCAGCTGATATGATATCAAATATCAGCCAAGATTTCCAAAAATGATTCTTAAAGATTTAAAAAATATTTTAGTTGTTAAGTATTCAATTTACCTTACCAACATCTCAGAAATTTTGGTTCCTAAAATTTTGACCATGATCTCATGAGTTCTTGGTCCATGTCAGTGGAATAACTGAGCAGTTGGTTCATTTCGGTATTGACCCACTGAATTGGCTGGGATTTTGGTGATTAAAATCCACGAATACAAGTCTCAAAAAAAACTCGCAAATTATATGTCTTCATATCCTTACATCAAGTTGATATTCTCTCTCTCCATCAAGGCACATACTCAATAAGCAAGAAAGATGTGATCCTACACTGCTGCACAAAGTTCAGGTTCTGTGCGGTGGTTATTCTTACATGGCAGAACGAGAGTTCAAACATTAGTTTGAGACAAATCACAACCACATAAACCTTATTCATGACTTTTCTTTTTGTCAGAATTAAACTAGTTTAGATATTTAGGTTTCACAGGCAAGAGTGTGCCACTAATATTAAAAGATTAATATTAGCTACCAGCAAGTGCTGGCTAACATGAGAACCACAAGCTCAACTTCCAATAGCGTATCAGATAGCACTAAAAACTTGTTTACTGCATGTGCTGATTAATTTGAATTTGTAAATCTGCTATCACGAGTGTGATTTCAGGAAGAAATCAAAATTTGAGAAGTTACCAACATAATTCCATGGAGTAATGGATCAGCTAAATGGATCTGTCAATGGGCTGCAATCTAGCATAGCAAACAAAAAGATGGACTTGACAGGATAAATCCACAATGATAGAAGCATGGATGCTTTCTGTGGTGAACAATATAAAGAAGATGTAGTTGCACAAAGCATTTATGCAACAAAATTGAACTTCAGCAGCCATGAAATTAATATCCATTAATATAAAGCAGAACGATGATGTTGCAAAGATGTAGAGATGTAAAAAAAAAAAAGGAACAACCAGCAGGGCCTGGTTGAGTCAGCTCTATTTCTTCAAAGAAGACTTAAAAGCAAGATTTTGCTAAGTGTATAATGAATTGCAAGGAATGCTTCATGCATGATCTTATTTAATACCCTTACGAATGTTCCTTGATAAATATTTTAAAGAAGACCGTACTTGAAAGTTGATAGAAATTATAGTCTATTCAGATGGTTTTCATGTTCAATATAAACTCTATAT
Source organism: Calamus simplicifolius (assembly GCA_900491605.1). Taxonomy (NCBI): domain Eukaryota; kingdom Viridiplantae; phylum Streptophyta; class Magnoliopsida; order Arecales; family Arecaceae; genus Calamus; species Calamus simplicifolius. The sequence goes on along the minus strand of UESW01000600.1, from coordinate 680 downwards.
CCAGGATACTATAAGTTTTATATTTCCAGCAAAATACATAAATATATGCAGGTACAACAAGTGACTATCAATCTTGCTGCACACATTATCTGATGGTGCTGGCCAGGGAAAGGCAATGGATGATATAAATGACAAACCAATTGAACTAAAGATTGCTGGATGTACACACACTGCAACTAATTTACCTTTCAAAAATCACTGTTAGCATATGTACCCATCATTTTACCCTAATTTAGCAGGGCTATTGATCCTATTATAATTTTTGGCTGCATACCCATTTTAGGTGTAAATGCCCCTGGAATATTTTCAACCTTTAGTTTGTTTTGTGGAGAGCTGTATCTTCCATGGTTTTCAAGGGTATTGACGCAAAAGGATTACAGAATCACTTTTTCACTTTAAAAAGGTTGCTTATTAATTCCAACAGCCAAAAATCTAAAAAAAGGGGCATTATTGGAAAATTAGGGTGAAATGAAGGGCACTGATGCAAATAATGATTTTTGAAGGTTAAATATGCAATCTCATATTCATTGTTACAAGACACCTTGTCTACTTGCCAAGTCTCGAAGTGTTCCAAAGTATCAAACAAGTAGTTTCTGAAAATAGAGACATATTGACATAACAAGTACACACATTTTTTTCACATGTAAATGCATGCATATAATTTTTAACGCATCCTTAGG